>JAHWFO010002604.1:1307626-1382262 GCA_023313115.1 Rhysida immarginata
TTGTATTTATTTTTTCATTTTTAATATTATATATTATATTATCTATTGTATTCCAGGGTTTCTGTGTCTCGTTCTTTTCTCTTATAAATATTATCCACTGTATACATTAACGAATCCTGTCTTATAGTGCATTCCATGATTCTTATTGTATCATCCTCATAACTGATAACTTTGATTAGAATGTAATACTAAGATACAATAAGTGATACTAATTATTTTTCAGCCCCAAATAGTTGTAACATATGATCAGTGTGACTGGGATCAACCCCCCCCCCCCCCCCCCCCATAAGAAATCAAATTTTTAAATTTGAATTTCTCCTAAGATGGAAATTATATATCACATCATTATCACTACATTTAATTATCAACTTAAAAATCACATAAAAATTTCATTTTCTGATGCCCGAGTACACGGGTTCGATCCCAGCCGAGGACGACGAGGATTTTTCAGGGGTAAATCCTGAGATCACGCACTTCCTTCGGAAGGGAAGTAAAGCCGTTGGTCACGTGTAGTCGTTTGCCGGCTGCACGTTAAAGAACCCTTGCGAGGCAAAATTTGCGGCCCCCATAACGCCGTCCTGAAATGACCATAGCAGTTGAAAAGGACGTTAATACCAAACAAAACAAAACAAACCAAACCAAAAGTTTTATTCATTCTCTTTTTTAAATCAAATATTTCAGCTTAAATACAAATAATAGCATATCATTAATAATGGTTAAATAATAGGCAAATTGCATTACAAAATGACCGGGACCAAAAACATGATCGAATAAAGCTAAAACCAAAAACTGATGAAGGTAGTCATCATGCTCACCTTCTAATTAAAACTCAATTCTATTAATATATCATGCCAACATGAGAATGTTTTGCCCTACAAAACATTCCAAGCTATTAAAATAGCTCATGCACATGTGATTGATTTTGCTCCCTCTAACTATTTTTATGACTTGTCTATGCTCGAAGTGAGTGAATTTGTTTGGAGTAGGGAGTGTTTCTGGTCTCGGTAATCATCATTAGATGATTCTGCTAGTCCTACTCTTTGATTGGTCGGGAAGAAAAGAGCCTCTTCTGTCCCGTGATGCCAATAACAGAACCATAGTCGATTTAACTCATTGCGACATCTGTTGACATTATATTTTTATGGGAACTAGTTTTTGTTTTTTTCCGTGTGAATGAGACAATTTCCGCAGAAAAAACTATCCTGTACGTTGATTCAGGTACTACATAACTTTCACACCAAATGTCAACTAAATCCCTTCAGTAGTTTTGGCACCAACATCTAACATATAAACAGAGATACAGACAAACTGACAAAAATCCTAAAAACTACTGTTTGGGCTTTTGTATCGTTTAGAACCACACAAAAATTCTAAAAACTGTTGTTTGAGCCTCAGTATCGTTTATAATACACGTACCAATCACTACTTGTTAATTCATTTAAGTGAATGGCTTCAAGAATTTTCTCTGCGCTAAGTTCGGTTTGTTAGACAATGCCTATTCACAGACAGATATTTTTAATCTACATTTTGCTATTAACAAGTCATTTCGTAACACTGTAATAAAAAATTTTAACGGACGTTTATGGGCGCCGCGATCCCTAGAACTTATAGGTATTCGAGTCCCATTGTCCAAAAGAAACCAGCAGACTTTAATTTTTAAAAATAAAGTCCGTACTAACATATTAAATGTTGATCCTGTCTTCAAATTAATTTATGTATTTAACTATTATTTGAGTCATATTAACATCTTTTCATAATTTTTGGTTTTAATTTCTTGTTTGTCTGCACCCTTCTCTTCTGGATTTCCCCGTTTTTGGACTCATGTCTTTTGGGGATCGGTTGCAGAATATCTGTTCCCGACTTACAATTACAATTACTATTATTATTATTATTATTATTATTATTATTATTATTATTGTTATTATTTGTATAGTGCTTAAACAAGAACATTATTATTTCTATATTCTCCCTTTGGGGAATTGTCAAAACATTCTTTTCTCCTTCTTTTGTTTCGCATTCTATTATATGTTACATGTTTATCGTGATTTACACATACACTCACAGCAACATGCGGTTAATATGACCCGCTTGTGAGAGTCTATGATTTTTCCAATACGACCCATTTCAGAGAGTCTTTGAACACGCCAGTAAAAACTGTTTGACCCGATTTTCCGAGTCGCCATGCTCGGGTAATCTGACTCGACTGTACAAGACTTAAGACTCATTGCCGGAATATTTACTATGCGCGTATATACATATTTACACACTTTTACATACATATTTATACATTTTCACAGCTACTTACACATTCACATAGTCATATTTACACACGTGTATACACAATATACACAAGTTTACATACGTCTATACACCAATATACACAACTTTACACTTTTGTACACATCTGTATAGAATATTTAAACACACAACTTTATAATGTACTTATTTAGTGCTGCTTTTCATTTAGAATAATTTGAGATGACATCAGTCAAGTTCCAGCACTCGCATTTGTTGTTATTGGTAAAAATAATTTTATTTCACTATAACTGTACAAGAGTCGACTTCCCCCTTTCTTATGGCATCATCAGTTGTAATTGTATTTCTTAACAAGGATTTAAAGTTCTTATATAATTGTGAAGAGAAAAACGTTACTTCTTTGTGACGTAATTGTCAATGTTAAGAGTTATTGTTTATTTTTTGTCATTCACAAATCATTTTTATATTTTTAGTTTTATTTTTAGTTTTAGTATTAGTATCAATTTTTGAATACTTGTTTCTTTCAATATTGATTAAATAATAAATTGCTGTCATTGTCTTCCATATTATTTAATATTTTATGGGGGTAGTATGTGTTCATAATGAATATTATCATGTTTTCTATTACTAACACTCCTCTTTTATCATTGCTATTATAAATGATTTTACATATATCTTCCCTTTTGCCTAGAATGTGTTTAGTGTTTAGTATATGTTCTGAGAATTTTGAATTGTCATACCAGTTTTATTCAAAGCTAGAAAGCTCCAAATCAGAATCCCAAACCCATCAGCCCCAATTATGAAACCTAGAGTTAAAATACATAAACAGGACTACCCAATAAGACAATAACAACATAAATAGTCCTACTTACAACCTAGCAAAATTCATACAAGGACAATTACGTGATCATCTAGGATTAGAATGCACATATGCTATAAAGAAAACCGCCGAAGTATTTGAAAGAATACAGCAAGCAAAACTGAAACCGAAAATCAATTTAGTGTCATTTGATATTACTAATATGTACACAAACGTTAATGTGCAAGAGACTATAAAAATAATAGAAGAAAAATTAACAAAAAAACAATATAGACGAAAATACAAAGACAGACATAGTTAATTCTCTAAAAGTAATCTGTAGTCAAAATTATTTTAAATTTGAAAACAAAATATTTGAACAAAAATATGGTTTAGGAATGGGCAACCCAATAAGCGGTGAAATGTCAGAAGCATTCCTACAGAATTTTGAAGAAACACATATGAAAGAACATAAAGTAATTGAATACATGAGGTATATAGATGACAGCCTTTGGATAATAGAAGATTACACAGAAATAGAAAAACTAAAGGAAAAACTAAATACTTTAAACAATAATATACAATTTACATTTGAACTAGAAATCAATAATTAGATTAATTTTTTAGATATAGAAGTAAGCAAAATGTAAGTAAATGAAGAATTATTTTTAGAATAAAACATATATAGAAAACCAACAGCTACAATATGCAAAATACACAAAACTCTAACCAACCAGAGGAACATAGAAAAGCGGTCTTTAGAAATCTAATTAATAGAGCGACAACATACCCATTAAGTATAACAGATAAAGAAAGAAATGGAGAGAATAAAGGCAATAGGAATAGGGAACGGGTATCAAGAAAGGGAAATGGATACAATTATTTTCGAATTAGCCACAGAATACAATAACAAAGAACAAAATAAAAAAGAGAGAAAAAATTGACAAAAGCAAAATAATTTGCATATCATTTTACGGGAATATAAGTTACCAGATCAAGAAAATTCTAGAGAAAATAGGAGCAGAAGTAGTATTTATACCAATAAATATATTAATTAATATCTTAGAAAACAAAAACGAACATTACAAAAAGGTTAATAGTGGAGTATATAGAATTGAATGTACCGATTGCAAAAAGCGGTATGTAGGAAAAACTTACAGAGACATGAACACCAGAAACACATTTATTATATTAAAACTGGTATGACAAGTTCAAAATTCTCAGAACATATACTAAACACTAAACATAGTCTAGGCAAAAGAGAAGATATATGTAAAATCATTTATAGTAGCAATGATAAAAGAGGAATATTAGTAATAGAAAACATAATAATATTCATTATGAACAAATACTACCCCCATAAAATATTAAATAATATGGAAGACAATGACAGCAATTTATTATTTAATCAATTATTGAAAGAAACAAGTATTCAAAAATTGATATATAAAAATAAAAATATAAAAATGATTTGTGAATGACAAAAAATAAACAATAACTCTTAACAATGACAATTACGTCACAAAGAAGTAACGTTCTTCTCTTAACAATTATATAATAACTTTAAATCCTTGTTAAAATATACAATTACAACTGATGATGCCATAAGAAAGGCGAAAGTCGACTCTTGTACAGTTATAGTGAAATAAAATTATCTATAACAATAACAACAAATGCGAGTGCTGGAACTTTACTGATGGCATCTGAAGTTATTCTACACAACTTTACACACGCTTAACACACACGTACTGTAACGCCCAAATGATCTCCCTTGCAATCCCGGCTCCGTCTACAAGTGATTGGTGGGCAAAGTTCAATAGTCATCTGGAATATGATTGCCCCTGCGATCTTTATCTCGTGAAAGGGAAGGCATTCATTATTAAATCTCTCTGAGAAAAAGTAGTGAAGACTTAACCTAAAAGTAACAAACAAGACTAATAACTTCTGGTAAATATAACCGGGGCTTTATTAAATCGTTTAACCAATACATGGGTTTAAACTCAACTAATCCTAGGGCGAGAAAATACGCATCGTCCCGTTGATATTCGTCTCGATATGTTCTGATTAGTCCTTCACTGAGGGGAACCTCCTTTTAACCCGCGGCTTTGACAGAATTAATAAAAATTAATGGTAAGTTTAATTCATTCGAATAGCCTTATGTCGACTTAAGTATTCATATTCAAGTCATTTAACAATTAAAATATCTTTTCCTAGGTCAAATTAATATATCTTTCAAGCGAACAAACAGCGTTTACAATTAAACTCAAAATGTGTAATCTAAAGTTCATAACAAGAAACTCATCTCTTTCGGACATTCGTGAAGATGATCAGAGTTTGAGTTCTTTGGGGCTAGTGAGTGTCAATTGAAAGGTGTGTTTTTTCTCGACAATTAGTCTTGGACGTCTAGAGATTTCACCTAATGTTAGCATTCCTAATGTTTTCAATATGTTTCTTTTGGTTTTCTTTTTTCATAGGTACCCCTTGTCGTATGGCACTTACAGGTCGAAGGGAGTCCGATTGACGGGGGCAGGTAAGTGGGTCAAAGTGGGGGGGGGGCATAAGTATGTGATTTGGGGGGGAACTGTTAGTTGTTAGTACGAACCATTAACCTTAAACTATATACAACCTTCTTGCTTTTCTTTTAACAGCATAAGATGTTAACATTGGCAAAACACTGTCCAAAACACTGTCCAAAACCAAATTTCAGAGGAGAGATGTTGTCTTGAAGAGTGATAACATTCTTCTTCATTATCTGCAACATATAAAAACTCAAGATAGAATATGTTCTACACTAGTTCCATGGCCCAAATATTCATGTACCTTACCGGACGACTGTTCTAAGAGTTTGGTTTAATGTCGGGTAAGTGCTAGAAGAAAACTCGATGTTATGGCTTTGCGGCATCAGGGCAGGGTTCTACTCGCTGCCATTTCAACTAAGCCTAAGGACTCGCACGTTCCTTCTTTATTTTCCTTGACTCTCGATTCCCGGATTTCTGCGCTGTACAATACATCGATGTGGCCTTTCTTCGACGGATAGAGGGAACTCCGCGAAAGAAGCTTATAACGGTCTGAAGAGTGACTTCGTCCAAAGCCATGGCGTCATTGAACACTTCTTCCTCATGACCAACTCTGCGCCCATCTGGTCTTGCTTACCCTGCTGTTAATTTTTATTCTTCCTTTCTCCGTAATCTCTCTTTCTTCCTCTTCTCCTAGCAACCGTTCTATCACAACTCTCCTACAACAATCCTACTACATGTCCTCATTGTTGGCCAACAAACTTCGTGCACGTCTTTTTAATCGTTTGTTCATTGTCATAATTTTATCAAGTGGGGTATTTTTAACAAATATATTCGGAATCCCTCTTATTCCTTAAAGTTAAATCTTCCCAAAAATAGTGGTGGACACATCTTTGGTAGAGAGATGAGGGGCAAAAAATCTGCAGCACCAGCATTCTCCACGAAAATGAAAAAAAAATTGCACTAAATTTGTTTTTAATTTTTGGGTGCTACAGTACACAAATTTACACACGTGATTACATCTATTTACACAGGTTTACACTCAGATACACTTGTTTACGCTTATGTACACATCCGTACAGCTTATTTACGAAAGTTTACACACATTTATACATATTTACACACATTTATACATTTTTTCACACACTTATACATTTTTTCACACACTTATACATTTTTTCACACACTTATACACATATGTGCACATATTTACACACCTATATACACAATTTATACAAGATTACACACGGGTATTGTACCATTTATTTTGTCGCGAAAGCTGAAAGATTCTGAAAACCCTATTTTTCCCTTTAATAAATAAACTTGAATCCTATCTCGATTTATTTTTTCCTCTTTTTTTTATTTTTCTATATTTTTTTTATTTTTTTTTTAAATAAATATTCTTCAATCAACCTTCTGATTACTGTGTCTTTTATTTCTTTCTATTTAATATAAACTTTGGGACAGGTTCATTAATCTTTGCTCGGACATCGTTAGTCATCAATAACAATTTAGTTCAATTCTGTGTTACAATTAGTTTCTCGAACTTGGCCGTTTTCCGTAAATTCTAAAATAACGATCAACGTGTTCATAAAATTAACAGCTCTTGAATGGTAGACAACAATAGGAAGAGAAATAACGGTATCTTTTTTAAATTTGTAAACATCAATTTTTTTTTATAAAGTCGTTTATAGATTTAAGAATACATTCAACTTATAATATACAATGCAATAAATTCACCATTACTTAACAGAATTTATTTGCACAAAAATCAAGGGGATACTTTTGTTGTAACCATTACATCGTTCTCATTATAAATCTGCAAGATTCCTTTTATATTCCTTTGGGTAGGCTAAATGGAAACTATCACTAGGAGGCTGAAGAGGAAAGATCAGTTTAGTATCCTTGGCAATCTGAACTACAGAAAAAATGATGAATTTTAGATCAATGATTTACAATCCCTACAATAATGGAAAGGTAAATAGCAATAGCGACATTTAATTTTAGTTAATATCAGATTCGACCTCCTTGCTGAAATTAAGTTAGCCACACTGCTAACTTTGCATAAGGCTCCGAGACACAGCTGCCGGTGTTTAGATCCACTCTTGCTGCGAGAAACTAGCCAAGTTGTTAGCAGTCGATAATAATGAATGCTGTTCAGTGGAAATGCATTTCAGATCACAATGAGTAAATAAAAAATATTTGTAACAATAATGAATAAAAAAACGTGTTAACAAATAAATCTGAAACTATTAAATAAGTATCATGTACGTTAGAAAAATGAGAGAAAAGTGTACCTACTTGGATTCCTGTTTTCGTTCAATTTTTTTTGAACTGATAAAATTTGAAGGAGCAACACGAACATCGTTAGAGAATGGCTTATTCAATGCTGAGTTTTTGAAGGAGACTGTTCTCGCACTCAGAGTTGAAGACACTATCCTTACTGATAGATAGTCTTTAGATAATTTGTCCCATCCATAGGAATATTAAAGAGTAGTATTATTCCTAATAATTTTGTATTAATCTTCTTACTAATACGAACGGCGAAATCGTCCAGTATTGCTATCCGCCATGTTTTCGTAACTTCATTCCCATTTCCTATGACTTGGATCGTTAAGCTGTGTATGGTTCTGTTAGATGAGTCGGGGTTTCGTAAACACTTGAAGATGAGAGGTACAACTTATCTAGGAAGTACTGTATTCTTAAAATCGAGTCAGGCAGCTATAACTTAATAAACTGTGAGTGTACCTTATTTTCACAGTTTATAAGCTCTTTCCTTAAATCCGACGGCGTCTTATTTCATTCTAGAATTGTGTCATATGGAAATTTATTTTTTGTAAATGATGATTTAGGCTTATTCAATTCTATCTGATAACTTCGACATTGCCTTATGTCACGGAAATCCCCGGTGACTCGATCTTAAATCACGACGGTGGAATCGGGTATTTCCGGACACGATCGTTTGTTCACTCGCAGAGAGCGGAGGAGCTACGTAAGAAGTTGTGTCATCAGCAGCCAACCAATAGGGAGCAAGGAAAGGCTTGGAGCAGGAAGCTTGACAAAGAGAGGGAGGAGCAGGAACAGAGAGCGACAGAGAAGACACCTGAGCTGACGGGGAAATGGATGAGCGGTAAAGATTGTGGCTGACAAAAAGACCGCTACTGCATGGAAAGACAGACGGACGGAAGAAAGCGTACGATGCTCGTGTCCGTAAGATGTCGGTGGCTCTCGACTCCGTTGGCGAAGGAGAACGAGCCGCGCAGTGAAGTCTCGACGGCGGAGGATTCGTCAACGTGGCAGGAGAGTCAGGATAGGCGCACTTTTCCACAGCACGGACCGCTTCAGGAATCTCCTCAGCAATTCCGAAAGTCAGTGGCCAAACAGGGTTTTTGTTTAGTACAAGCAAATTATGTGGTAGGCTTAAACGCCGTACTAACACGAGCTGCCTTCGAGGACTTGTGGAAGCGTGATTTGCGCACTTCTTCTGAAAAAAGGTGTATGTGGCCGTACGGCATGCGTAGTTATTTGACCTGTCATTTAGGTTTTACTATAGCGTATTATTAAAACTTATAAGAAGTCTGGACATGTTCTTAGTGCTCCGTCTTTGGTAAATTATATGTCAGTTATGTTAATTAAAGAATAATTATGGTTTATGGTGTATTCTTGACGATCAAAGTCCTACTTTTCATAACCGAAGCAGGGTTTTCTGCAACGCTCAATCTTGGGCTTTGGAACTCGTCTCGTGGAGTAGAACGGGCAAACCAACGCACCCTTATTCGAGATCCATCTCCATGAGAAACCGGAACCTATCTGCCTTGAATCTTTTTTTCTCTTTTTCCTCTCTCTCTATTTTTTCCCGGTCTCTTATTTTCCTCCAATCCTGTGTCTCGCTCGTAGATCGCCTGTATGGCTTCTCTAAAATAATATTTTTTTCCTTTTTCCTTAATGTCACCTCGTTCGATCTTCTCGGGGATCTTTTAACTGATGTGACAGGTATTATTTTCTTGAATCATTTGCGGCTTCTTTTTCTCTTGTTTTCCATGTTCTGTCTCTTGCTTCTTTCTCTCTTTTCCCCTTCTCCTCTGTGGCATCTGTAACGAGAATACATCATAAATAATTTTACTTTCTTCTTTTGGGTTTTTCTGCTTTCTAAAATACCGCGATAATGCATCTGCAAAGATTTTCTTTTCTGCTCGTATATAGGCTAATGATACTGGCAGCTCCCATATTCCTTGTAAAACTTGCGCTTGTACCTTTGATAACCTCTTTTGTTTTAACAGTCTCGATGCCACCTGATTGTCCATATAAATCAGAGTGGGCAGTTGTTGAACATAGTGCCTCCAACACTGTGCTATATAGATAGCGTAATGCTTCCATGTACGCAGTGGCGCAATTGGCTGGCGCATCTGCATGGTGAGCAGAAGGTTCCTGGTTCGATCCCAGGCTGTGGAATTTTCTTTCCTATTTTTCATCAATATGTTAATTAAGCAAGGGGTATGTTATGTAGTGTCGGTATGACACCTAATTCAAAGATAATAACTGTCGTAAATTTTATGGTTTAGATCGTAGCTTTCCAATTTTTCCATTGGATTAATGACTGTCAGCGGAGCTGATTATTGTGGACTTGCGAACTATTGCTATTGTGTCAAATATATTAATGATGTAATGAGTTATCTCACGGAATGGACATTATCTGCTATGGACTAAGTTGATAATTGCTTGGGTTATAAAGTTTAGTCTATTGAATTTAAAGCCCATTGAGTTATACTTAATGATTAAGGTTAATTATTTTCGTTGTGCATTCACTCAAGCCAAGTATTAAGAGTATGTGTGTCTATTTGGATAAACATAGTTGTATTTAATAAGAATAGTCAGATCTATTTTAAAGCTTAATCTTGTTAGATTTATGTGCTGTATTTATTTAATGATTGGGTATTTAATGTATGTAGTTTTGCACATATCTTAAAATTATATTTTTGGTGTCCCAAATTGCTTTTTGCTACTACTTCATGTGTACTAGTATTTATGCCTACCTGGCCTGTATATTTTGTATTCCGAATAGTTTTTACAGGTAGTTGTATGTTTCATAGTAGTATGAGAATTTTGTGTTTAGTTCTTATTTTGATAATGCGTCACGTTGTGTTGGAACCCTAGATATTGTTCGCTTATTGATGTATGCTGATTATGTGTGATGTTATGCTGGATTTGTAGTATGGGTTCGCTTATTAAGTTATACTATTATTGTGATTTGGAGAATTAGGTCTATAAGCATTTAGTCATTTATTCTCTTAAGTGAATAATTATGCTTTGATATTGAATCATAAGCTTGACGCTCTTAGACATATTTAATTTCATTACTTGTGAATTGTAATCGTTTCATAAATATTTATGCGTATTCATTTATTGTTGTTTAAATAAACTATTTCGTTAATTGTTAAAATCGTTCACTGTGGTATAATTATATTATTTCCACTGCGCACATCTGCTCCCAGACAGATATTTTACACGTTACACCGTACTTTCAACGAATCTGTCATCCAGCTTCTCAAATAAGCTATTGGACGTGCTTTACCTGTTAGTCCTTTATACATTTCTTTTAATTTAGATTTATTATTACAGTGTTGAAAGCTAGAAAATTAATTACAGAATTCCGTAATTGATGCATATCTATTCAGTGAATAGGCTGCCCGGCTATAAATTGCAGCTGTCGCCAAGCATAAAATAATACACTCACTGCCGAACCCTGCCATAATCCTTGTTTTGCTAATTTCTTAATTGTACCTTTTTCTGTTTGTATATAATTACAGCTATGGTGGAAATCGTCCTGTATTAGTGGCCAAATTGGGTCATTTGCGCCAAAAGCCCTGAAATCTTCCAAAAGTTGTTCTCTAGATATTGTATCAAATGCTTTTCCCAAATTAACAGAAACAATATAAAAGATTTTATTTTGATCCAAGGCCTGCAATGCCTGCTGAAAAATTGATAGTGGATTATTAACTGACACTTTACGTCTTCCTCAATTTTGATTTCCGGGACCTTTTTCCAAAGGAAATGTACTAAGCTTTCAAAAATAATTTTTTCTGTAAAATTGCTATTATTGTTATTCTTGCTATTGGAAGGTAAATTCGATAATCCTTCGGCGACCCCACTTTATATTTTGTATTAGCAGAATGATTTAACTTGTGAACAGAGAGAAAAGGGACGGGAGACAAAATATTCATTAACAAGTTTCTTTTATTCAATAAATCCAATAAAGTGATGTAAAAAAGCAAATTCTTCTTGATTCAAACTTCGAAAGAACTGATTGTGAATTGAACATTAAATAGAATTAAATTTCTAATTGAAAAATTAAATTGTTTAAACCACCAATACGTTGAGCCTTCTCTATCTCTTGGGCGTCCTGATGTGGAAACTGATTCCCGTCTACTAATCCCCTGGGATGCAGGTAAGATGCGTAAATTAGAGCTTCACACCGAAGCCGTCGAAGAGGTACGCAAGTGGCAAGATAAGGTTAGATAAGTGTAGGAGGTGACTGTAACTGCAGAGCACAGCGACCTTGAGGGGTTTAGTTTCTCGTGGAGTGGAGCTAAAGTAATAGTAGTAAAATATATTAGCAATAAAATCAATGAGTAGCAACACCGGAAATGTAGCAAATAAGGGCACAGAAGTCTAATATATGAAAAATGTGGATACCCAATGACGCAGCACTGCCAATCGAGTGCGGCAGACCAAACAGGGCCCGGTTTGCGCTACCGGTAGTAAAAGGTGCAATGCAGGTGCGACGCTGTTCCTGGCTATCCAAAGAGAACGGAAAAAAATTACTGGGATGGGGCGAATCCTCCGTAATAATTTTGGCTGAAGTAGCGGTGTGGGAATTTGAGCCCTCGGTAAGCGTTTCTATCCTCGGAGAGCGCCAAATCCTATCCAAAGGGTGATTCCGTCGACAAGTTCGAAGCTCTTTGAATTTCACCGGGTACACTATCTAATAAATAGTCACATTCAAAAACGTCTAAATTATCTTTAACACTTAAGTTCTTATTTAACTGTCCAGTGTGAGCTCGCTCCTTAATCACACTATTCAAAGAGTTATTACTTTCAATGGCCGAGATAAGTATATAAGAGGCTATCTACAAAAAGTCCATATTCTTGGGATCGAAATTCGTAAATTTATCTCTTATTTAACTGATGTCACAGGTATTATTTTCTTGAATCATTTGCGGCTTCTTTTTCTCTTGTTTTCCATCTTCTATCTGTTGCTTCTTTCTCTCGTTTTGTCTTTTCCTCTGTGGTATCTGTAACGAGAATACATCATAAATAATTTTACTTTCTTCTTTTGGGTTTTTCTGCTTTCTAAAATACCGCGATAATGCATCTGCAAAGATTTTCTTTTCTGCTCGTATATAGGCTAATGATACTGGCAGCTCCCATATTCCTTGTAAAACTTGCGCTTGTAACTTTGATAACCTCTTTTGTTTTAACAGTCTCGATGCCACCTGATTGTCCATATAAATGAGAGTGGGCACTTGTTGAACATAGTGCCCCCAACATTGTGCTATATGAGCAACTGCCAGCAATTGTCTTTCATAGTTTGAATGTCCCCCTTCCTCTGATCTCCACTTCCTCGACTCGAATGCTATTGGAAATAATTTCCTGTTGATCATCTTTAGAGCAGTTAGTCCTATAGCTCCCTCGGAAGTGTTGCAAAGGATATGAAGCCGGTTCTGCGGAGAGAGTGTCTTCAGAATCGGTGTTTTTATTAAAGCTGACTTCAACGTCTCAAAGGCTTTTTTTCTTTCTGTGATTCATATAAACGCTTCTTCATTACGAAACAACAGAAACAGTGGTTCTATGATGTCGGACACCATCGCATGCTTTCCCTTTTTGGCTAAGTCGATATCCTAAGTATTTGACGGACTTTACTGCGAATTCACATTTTGAGATTTTTAAGCACCATCTGGAGCGTTTTTAATACTTCTTCATTTCTTTTTTCTAATTGATCTACCGACTCAGCATAAATTAGCATGTTATTGAAGTATGAAATTGTTCCCTTTTCGCTTAGTCCCTCTAAAGTATCATTAAGGACTTGAGCAAATGTAGAGGCTACCCCTTTTAGTCCGAATGGCATCCGCAAAGATTTGTAGGCTCCAAATTTGGTTTTCAATGCCGTGAACTGTATATGTCCCTCGTCATTCTTATCTGGTGGTATGCGTCTATTATGTGTAGTTTTGTAAATATTCTTGCTCCTTCTAAATTATCAGTTAAGCCATCGATGCGCGATACTGGGTACCTATTATTTCTACTAATCTGATTGATTTTCCTGAAGTCAATGCACATACGCAACTGTCCATCCTTTTTTGTGACAAAAAGAATGGGCGACACATAACTACAGATGCAAGCTTTAATAAGTTTCTTTTTTAGCAACTTACTTGGTGGCTACGACTTCTTTTTCTTCATCTACTGTTATCCTGTATAGCGGCACATTGAGTGGCAGTGCTCTTGACATAGCTTCTACGTTGTGTTGCACTGCTCGTTTGGGTGGCAATCTTAACGGAAGTTCATCTGGGAACAGATAAAAGTATTTTTTATTAATTTTTTTAAAATTTTGCGGACTGCTTGCTATTGGTTTTATTGAATTTATTGTATGAGCAGCTACCTTGCTTTTTCATGAATACTGCAAATGTCAGAGTCTGTGGCTCTTGGGTTAACACCTGCAGGAATTCCATCGCCGACACATCCTCAAATGCATCATTGTGATTTTTCCATTTTTCCATGTGCAACTTTTTTCTCTTCTTTGCACAAAGCATTCATTCAAAGTCCAATTAATCGTGGGTTTTTCTATCCTAAACCAGGCCATGCCAAGGACTATGACATAATTTTTGATGGGCAAAATATTAAAACTAGCTTCCCATTTGTATCATCCACTTGCAAAACTTAACTTTTCTGTTTCTCCTGATATTGCCCATTGTTGGCCATTAATGAACATGCCTGCCTTAAGATTCGGTTTGGATGTATATTTGTCCCGATTTTATTAGCAAAATCGTTGTCCATAAAATTTTCTTCGGCTCCTGTATTCAACAAAAGTTTACCTTCTATTTTCCGACATTTCCTTTGCAAATAAATAGGGTTTTTTTCCGTTTGACTTTTTTTACAAAGTTCGTTTGTGGGTGCCGCTCTTTTTCATTTTTTAAACCCCGTTTTATTTTTTCTTGCAAATCTCTTAATATATCCGGGCCAGCCACAATTAAAACAAATAATATTTTTTTCTTTGAGGAGATGCCTTTTTCCATTCCAATATTATCGATTTCCATTGGTTCTTCCATTTCCATTCGACTATCTAGCAGATTGTCTTGGGTTTGTTGCCATAATTCCGAGAATAGCATGGCCTCATTAACATCAATATATGCCTTTAAAGTTTAAGTAAGCCAAACAAAAAGGACTATCAATCTTTCCATTAATGATATTAACAAGAAATTTTAAAATATCCGCATGAAAGATTTCAACACAATCACAAATGTTCAAATCTTGCATGATCTGAGAAAAGGAGTAAATACCAATTCTAATGTAGCAGTAAAAATAAAAGTTTTGCGAGTAGAGTATACACTCTATGAAGTCTATTCTTGATATGGTTTGATGCATACCCCCAAATTACTATTCCAAACCGAATGACCGGTATAATAAGGGTAATAAATAATTTAATAAAAAAATTGCCACACTAAAAGCGTGAGGTCAGGTTACGAATCACGCCTAATTTAAATAGTGTGTTCTTGCACAATCTGTCCACATGGTCACCAAAGATTAGCTTACGGTCAAGTAATACCCCTAAATCTCGAATACTTTCAACCTTTTCAATCAAAGTCTCATTGACAGTATAAGAAAATAAAATAGGCACCACTATTTTTCCTTAGTCTTACCATTATTAATAATCAGCCCATTATCTAGGCACCACTTAGAAAAAGTATCATCCTTGACCTGTAAAATATCACAATCAGACTAGGTGATAACCTGCTGGAATAGCTTTAAATCATCTGCAAACATGGAGGCTCCTGGCCCCAGCATCGCCAGGACATCATTATCATAGATGTCGAACAGTATTGGGACCTTGCAGCTACCCTGAGGAACCCCCTCTTAAAATGCGAAAAAAAGAACGAGAAATAAAATATCCCATTTTAATACATGCTGAGCGATCAGATAAATAAGAGGAAATCGAAGCAAGCATGGAACCCCTAATCTCATACCATCTTAACTTAGAGATCAATCTGGCATGGTGCACCATATCGAAAGCCTTTGATAAATCAAAATACATAGTATCAAGTTGCTCGTGCTTGTCGAAGCATTCTGTAATTTTAGTGACAAATGGAGCAATATTAGTCAGGGTAGATGGCCTTCTTACGAACCCATGCTGCTCAACATCAATCATTTTTTGATAATAGAAATAAATACGGTCAAAAACAAGACGCTCTAAAATCTTGGAAAAGTGAGGTAATAAAGACACAGGTCTATAATTAGAACAAGCTAATGGATTCCCAGATTTGAAAATAGGACAGATCAATGAGGTTTTCCAAATGACGGGAAAAATACCTTTATCAAGACTTTTATTGAAAGTACTGCAAAGAGGGGCAGCACTAATTTCAGAAAAACCCTTTATGAGAAAAAGAGGCAAAGTATCACTGCCATACGAGTGCGTCAATTTCATACCTTTGATCGTACGCCTGACTTCGTCGACCTGAAGAACAATTTTATTAAGGTTAAAAGGATAACCGTAATACATGATGTTAAAGTCGTTAGACTCAAGCGTAACAGTTGATTGAACAGATGAAAACTGATTGCAAAATTCCTTAGCAATATCCTCAGGATCAGAGAGACAAAGATCACTGCTACGCAAGACAAAATTATGTGAGTTCTTAACATTCTGTCGACAAAGGTAGTCCCAGAATCCATTTACGTTACGTCTAAACTCCATTTCAAGTTGACTCATATAGACAGCATAATCTTCTTCAACTTTAATTTTTGAGTCAGTTCTTAGTTCTGAAAATTTACGATGATATTTCTCTTTGCGTGATTTCTTTCATAACGTGTGGTATTTTCTTTTCTTCTTAATAAGCTGAATGGTGGCCATACTAAACCACTTGGGATAAGTTTGCCGCCCAATAGAAATCCTAAATTTTGGAATGAAAGTCTGCCTAGCTTCACGGAAAAGCTCACTTGTGACTTTAACATCATTATCAATATCGGATTCTGCAGAGATTGATGACCAGCCAGCCTTCGTAAAATATTGTAGAGCCCTATATAGTCAGCATTCTGATAGGCCCAACCTTCCAGATATGATCTTTTTGATTTACCTGGTGAATTCACTTCAAAAGAGAGAGGTGGGTGATAAGGATCGACCCTAAGAGCCAACACATCACTAACCTGGACGTCAAAAATTTGTACATTGGCGAAGATAAGATCTAGCATATAATTTTTACAATTGCCATGCACATTAAACTGAGCCAAGCCCAGAAATGCGTTAAAATCCATAATAGCATCCCAACTCTGCTTAATTTGACAGGATGATCCAATGTACCTCTTTGTCGACCAATCAATTTGAGGCATGTTAAAGTCACCTAAAAGGATAATTTTACACTTTTATAAGCATCTCTGTTAAAGTCTGAAAATAGATAACAAATTTATTGGTGTAAACATGTCACCACCTGTGCATAAAAACAGCCGATGAGAAGTGAAGATCCCCTCATAGATGGTATCTGCATCCAAACGCAATCCTGATCCAGTTCAAGATCCGTACAATGAATAGGATTGAAGGCGCTTTTACAGGCAAAAAGCGTTCCTCCACCCCAGCCTTCAGTTCGAAGTGTAAATCTATCATAACGGAAGATCTGGAATGTATCCGGAAAAATAG
The DNA here is from genome assembly GCA_023313115.1 of Rhysida immarginata. Classification (NCBI taxonomy): domain Eukaryota; kingdom Metazoa; phylum Arthropoda; class Chilopoda; order Scolopendromorpha; family Scolopendridae; genus Rhysida; species Rhysida immarginata. The sequence continues at coordinate 1,325,094 of JAHWFO010002604.1, forward strand.
ATGATGATTTAATATCTGTAGAGAGCCAAGATTCAGTGAAAACAATAAGATCAAAATCACAATTGATAGTTTCCAAGTATAAGTTAAGTATAAGTGTATTTAGTTCGGAGACCTCGAACATTCTGGTAATAAACACTAAGTTTTGATGTACCATCGCCGTTAGGAATTAAATTACGAAGAAAATTACTATTCATTATGTACATAATTATTCCTATTGTCTTTCTCCACGTTTACTGAAGACTTCTCTTTACTGTGATTCACTTTTTCGTAAGGAAGGATCTACTTGTGGGATAGCGATATTATTTCAGTTATTTATCTATTGTAAAATTTTTCCATAATCTTCTACTGGAAACATTACTTTGTTCTCTGTATGATGTTTCTTTATATATGTCCATAATTCAAAAACTCTTTTCGCACCCTTCACGTTCTTCCACTTTGCCTTCTTTAATTCATTTTCAACTTACTATTTATGCCTTTATATTCCCTTAATAATTTATCATTCCTATTTTTATTATAATTTAATTCTGCATTTTTTCCCCCTGAGTGGATGCCCCTTTACCGTGGGTCAGGGGTTTGGGTGCTTCAGGGTTTCTGTGAGCTATGCTGATTGTAGCACTGCTACTTTAGGTTAGGTTAGCACTGTCACCCTTATCAGAAAGGTCATGGTTGAGAAGTGAGACGAAGAGTATCGAAACAAACATATATCTCATGATGTCGACGAATGAGAGAATTCATGCTGCATCGGGTGTGGCTCAGGTTAAAGTCACCCGCGTTTGGGAGTTAGGCAGAGGCTCTCGTTCGAAAAATAGTCGACAGTCTCCCGGCAGTTATCTCAGAGCAATGCCTCCGAGAAGCCCCAACAGTGCACTCGCTATGCACTTGGGGAAACGGTCAGGGCAGGGGATGCCTTTACCCAGGAGGAGAAAAGGGGAAAGCGACAATGGGATCGGGTGCTGTCAATCGGTACTTGGAACGTATTCTCCATGACAGGAAAGGAATCAGAGTTAGTGAAGGAAGCCAAACGGTATCGACTTGATATCATAAGTATTACCTCTACGAAACGCCCGGGTTCTGCAACTGTGGATTTAGAAGGGGGGTGGAAGCTTTTCTACTCTGGTGTCGACCATAACATGACTGCCCAGGCGGGAGTGGGGATACTCACAAGTCCCCAACTGGCAGATTATATTGCAGATTAGAACCCTTTAGGTGGAAGGCTGTGTCTCCTGAGGCTTGAGATAGGGAAACGGTCTCTCTCTCCCTATTCGTTGCATATGCTCCGAATGCAGTCACAGAGTACCCACTTTTTCTAGATGAAGATGATGCTGCTCTTAGCAGTACAAGCAGTGCAGATTCTGTCATCCTGATGGGCGACTTCAATGCACACGTAGGGGCTGATGACCAAATGTGGATAGGCGTGATTGTGAAGAATGCTGACCTCGATTTAAATGCGAATGGTAGGTGCTTGTTGGATCTCTGTTGCAATAATGGACTTTCATTCACAAACACATTCTTCCTGCACAGGGATGTCCATAAGTATACCTGGTAAATGGATGCAATAGACCAGAAGTCATTGATTGATTTTGTAAACGTTTCAGCCGACCTATTCCGTCAGTGTTGGATACTTGTGTGAGAAGAGGGGCAGAATTATCAACTGATCACCACATTGTTGTCTGCACTTTGCAGTTCTCTGAATCCAAGCCAACCAAGCGAAGTACTAGGTTCAGACAAACTTGGCACATCAAATGGGAGGCATTGGAGGATAGAGCTGTGAGGAAGACCTTTGCAGATAACATATCTTCAAGTTTCAAAGAACTACCCAGTGATCGTGGTACTGTTGAAGCGGAGTGGCAGTTGTTTAAAACTGCTGTGTTTACTTCGGCTGCATTGTGCTGTGATCGTAAGCGGCTAAGTGTGGCGCAGGGCAATGAGAAAAGGACTGCATGGTGGAACGGTGAAGTCCAAGAAGCTGTCAAGGCAAAGAAGGAACCCTATTTGCTGTGGTTTGCAAATAAGTCAACATTGACTCGAGTGCGGTGCATTTAGGCGCAAAAAGCAGCAGCAAAGACAGTATCAACAGCTAAAGCCAAGACCTGGGAGAACTTCATGGAGAAATTGGAGGCAGACTATGGTTTGACAAACAAGGTGTTCTGGCAGACCGTGCGCTGCCTCCGTGGAAAGAAGTCTCTCTCATCACAAACTATTAGGAGTTCAGATGGGAGGCTTCTGAAAACGGAGGATAGCGTATTGCATAGGTGGAAGAAATACTTCGCATCACTTCTTAATCTGGTGACAGCAACAACTGAGGCATATGAGGTGCATCTTGGAGCGGAGAATAGTCATGGTAGTATCAATGAAACAGAAGTCAGATGGGCAATAAAGTCCCTGAAGACTGGCAAAGCTGCAGGTGGTGATGAAATCAGGATGGTATCCTGTGGCAGGCTTGAGTGTGTCAGGTTGCTTGGATATCTGGACTGGCCTGTAAGCAATGGTAGGCAGGAATTGTGATCCCTATCTTCAAAAAGGGAGATCAGAGAGATTGCAACAACTATCGAGGCATCTCTTTGCTCAGCATTCCTGGGAAAGTGTACGTTAAGTGTCTGGAGAAGAGAAGTCGGGAAATAGTCGACTCCAAACTGTTGGGTGAGCAGTGTGGTTTCCGACCTGGCCGAAGCACAAAGGATAACATCTTTGCTCTAAGGCAAGTCTTTGAGAAATCCTACGAGTATGCAAAAGTAGTGTACGCTTGCATTGTGGACTGGATAGACAAGGGCAGCCGAGGCGATGAGCGTGTTTGTGTGGGCGACTGCCAGGTGGTGAGGTTGCTCTTTGCTGACGACCTTGTCCTCCTTGGGTCTTCTGGCACGAACCTTTAGCATGCACTAAACAGGTTTGCAGCCAAATGTGAAGAAGATGGGACGAAGATCAGTGTGGCCAAATCCGAGGTTCTGATCCTTTCAAGACAGCCTGCTCAGTGCGCTCTCCATGTTAGGGGACCCTCATTAAGACAGGTGGAGAAATTCAAGTATCTCGGGATTGGATTCACGAGTGATGGACGGCAGGAGAAAGAATTGGATGCTCGGATCGGCGCAGCAAGCAGTGACAGATGTGAACTGTGGCGATCCATGGTAAAGAAACTGAGCCGGGTAACAAAGCCAAGCTCTCCGAGTAGATAAGGACTTGATCGGGTCGCATATTAATGAGGTGGGCGTGGCCATATTCAGCCCTTCCTGACGTCACAGGTGGCCATTTTTGGGTCACGTGATGGGTTTTTTCCCGTGACGTCACAGCTGATAGGATTATTTTTAAAATTTATTTTTCATTTTAGTTTTTTACCTTATATTTTTCTTATTTTGGGGTGTTGTCATTTTAGGTGTGGTCTTTATTTTTGGTGGTGTTGGTGGTCCTTGTTTTGGATGTGGGTGCTCTGTTTTGGGTGTTGGTCTTTTTTTGTGTGTGGTCCTTTTTTTGGGGGTGTTGGTCCTTTTTTTGTGTGGTCCTTGTTTTGGGGGTTGGCCCTTGTTTTGGGTGTGGTCCTTTTTTTGGGCGTTGGTCTTTTTTTGAGTGTTGGTCCTTGTTTTGGAGGTTGGCCCTCTATTTTGGGTGTTGGTCCTTTTTTTGGGTGTTGGTCAGTGTTTCGGGGTGTGGTTCATTTTTTGGGCTGGTGGTCTTTGTTTTGGGTGTGGTCACTCATCTGACTGCGGCCTTGGTTAATTACGTGATTGTGACCATGTTCTGATTCCTTAAGGCTGATGATGATGATGATAAAATTAATTTCATATTCTTAGGTATGCACGGAGTTTGGGGCTTCATTGCAAAAGGAGCTTTTTGTGATTTTTATCTCACAATTTAAGTTACTCAGGGTGCGGTATATATACCTACTAAAGTGATGCGTTTTATGCATACTGCCACCTCAAGTTGTTTTTACCTACTTACTAATTATCACTTTGTTTTCTACCACAAACAAATTTTTCCCGTATTACTTTACACGTTCTTCTAATTAACTACTTCTGTTTCAAGTGGCTCAGTTTGTTTTTTAAGTTTCAATAATTTTTTTAAAATTGTATTCCATTGTCTCATTTGAATGGTTGTTTGTTTGCTCCCACAGCCTGTTGACAGGTGTCTGAATTCGCATATATATGCTTATAAATAAAACTAGGTCACACAACCTGATGAAAGGGTCATATTCACTAAGTTTTTAGCTTATGTTAAAGCTGGGCTGTTTGAAATTTGTTTTATTTTCATTTTTGCCTCGCTCACTGATTGCCTCTGCTCGCATGAAGGGTTGAACCTGGTTGAAATGTTAAATAAAAATACAAATTTCACATTTCTCAATGTTGCTGAGGCATACTTGACTCTCTCTCTCTCTATACAAATTTGCACAACTTGGCTCACAGAGGTAGATAAACGCGTTGTTTGATTCCCCAACCTCGCGAGATTCAGTCAACCACAGCTCTCTCTCTTTCTCTTTCTCCCTCCTCTTACATAACCAACACAAGTTTGCAAAATGTTGTTTAAAATTGTATTCTAAAAATTGTTTTCGCTCTCTCTCTCTCTCTCTCTCTCATACAGTATACAACTTTTCTGTTCACTTATAGTATTAGGATACGAGAGTGATATGCTTCGTACTCTATATAGTGCAAAAAGTCTGTATTCAATTGAAGGCTATGGTCACAGGCGATGATTTAACATCACTCATCAGAAGTCGTTAAGGTCTCAAAATCGCGCGCTTGTTGGTTTGTTTTACAGTTTGAATTTTATAATTTTTACTTAATAAAGGCTGAACGTGGACTGTACTTTCGTTTTGCGTCACTCTACAATTCACGAGTTGATGACGTTCGCGTATGCGAGCATCGTGATTCCGGGGGTAGACAATCACGTCCAAATTGCTTCTCGGGTATGATTTCTCAATGGCGTGTCCTCGATGGCTATTTTTCTGTCTAATTACACTGATTTTTACTTTTTAAACGTTTGGCATGAGGGTGTATGTTCGTTTCACTGCCCTTTTACGATGTGTTGCAAGGTGATAGATGTAGCGCCTGTGTGTGCTCAAGCGTGAGTGGTGGTTGCTGCTAGGCCATGGAAGGGACGATGGGGCATTGTTGTTCAATGCGTTCGTTCATGGTTGCATTGTTCACGTATTTGTGTTTGCTAAAATCACTGTGTCTTCTGCCAAAGATATATGTGATATGTCTTTCTGTACTTTGTTAGGGTTACCCTGCTCTTTGATTTTGTTTTTTATCCTAATTAAATTCTCTCTTGCAAACATATTTGCACACAATTGATGTCGAGGTGTTCGCACAAGGCCTAATAGCAGTGTCAGCGACGTCAGTCGCTACTTTCGATGCGCAGGCTAATTCAAGCTAAAAATCTACGTATCTGACAATTCAGGGTAATTGAAATACGTTTGTTTGTGATGTATTGACGTTTTCACATTATTTTTTTTCAGAGTTTTTCATCTAATTAAAATCTGTCGTATTAACAAAAAAAAAAAACGTACATACTTTTTATCACACAGTTCGCGAGGAGTACAGCACTGTTTGACACTACGGTCAGTGTTCAAGCTATTCTGGGCTAAAATTCCTTGCATTTTCTAGCACAGGTATGTGATATATGTTTTGCTTATCATGCATTGGTGTTCCCCCATTCGTTTCGTGCTTTTCCGGCAGAATTAAAACTTTCCTATTTACAAAAAGTGTATGTAATTGTTATCCCACAGGCCGTACGAAGCCTAGCGTATCTGAGCTGTGAACAGCGGCGACAACAGCTGTATTCAAGGTTCACGCTAAACTAAGCTAAAAAAACTTGTCTTGTCTGTGAGCGTTTCAGCATTTTGCTAATGTAAAATGCAGTGTTTCAATTTTAATACAATAGCATTATTCGCATTTAATTTGTTTCAAATGTGCAGTAGGACATGTTCATTTCTTAGTTCTTGCGGTCATTCGATACCTTGGAAAACTTATCTCCACATTTCCATATCTCTGTTTTTCTGTTTTGCATTGATTTCTTATAAAAATAATTACAAATAATATTGATGATGATGATGAAAAGTTTACAAGTTTTCAGTTTTTAGTTACTATTTATTGATTGCCTTTTATTCCCTATAATTTTAAATGACGTGCTAAAAAATAAAATAAAATAAAACAAAATTCTGACTTTACTCTTAATGTATTTCGGCTCGTGCAAATGTTAAAAGTTAATCTGCATTGCATAATAAACGTTTAAGTGGAAATTTCACTTTTAAGGTATTACTAAGTTCACATTTTTGAGGGGCATAGGTCAATATTGTTACATATTAAAGCAGGCTTCATTACTCTTTTTCTATTATTTGGTTATTTTGTTGGTAGGCAAGACAGCGAAATTGTAAGATAGGGGAGAGTTTGAGGTCTTCTCTTTCCTCGTTTGGTTTTAGTAGCTCATAGGTCTATTGTATAAGCAGGTCGCTCAATCGCTTACACATTCCTTTTCTACCCGCACTTGGCGTGGCAAACACATTGTGAAACGACTCAAACAATGCCAGCATGCAGCTGTGAACTCTGAAGGTTGCTTTTAGCAACACACTACTTTGGTGACCCCGATCTGAATAGATGCAGTTGCATTCGTTTCCGGCCTTGTTACTCTATCGACTGATATTTTGTTTTAATCAAATTTTTTCGTTCTCTTTAACATCAATTTACTGCTTGTTATTCTTTTGTTTCCATCCACGTGAGTCTGTTTGAAAAAAGAAAAATTTTCTTTCAAGGGTTCCTTTCTTTGCCGACAAGCCCTACCTCTTAGTGAGTTGCTGCTTTTATATGAATTTAAGCTAAAATTGTGTGTTTAAAATTAAATATTTCCCTGTTTTTCAACACTATCGAGGTTATACAGGTTTCTCGTTACTAATATAAATCTGATATGATTTGCTGTGATCGTTAAAAATGCAGCATTTCTCGCTGTTTCAATTTGTTACAGTTAACCTTATCTTCAGCTCTCTCTCTCTCTCTCTCTCTCTCTCTTCCTCTTTCAAGGTTTCTTCTTCCTTAATATCTCGTAAATACAAATGTTAAATGCCATCTTTTCTTCGGGTATTTGTCAACGCATACAATTATACAATGTTTGTGCTACAATTGCAGTTCTCTGTTGACACAAGTCACACTCGCACGTATTTTTATTTATTTTTTTTTCTTTTTTTCTGTGCTGATTTCTTACCATCAACAGGGCGCAGTAAGGGTGACGTGAGCTGAGGCATAGTTCAAATACACGTTTTCCGATTAATGTTAGGGTTCGCACGGGTTAAGGTAACCATCCGCACCTCTTCTTTTAAGTGTCTACGATTTTTTATGATGATTTCATTTACTCTCGGCGTTGGTGAACGTTCAAATACGTTTATAACCGTTACGATTCACCAGACGTTTGTCTAATAACATTGTCTATACCTTTCGACAGCAGCAGATTAACTGATATTGTTAAAAGATTGCTCTCCTGAAATTAATTAAACACTTTTGTCAATTCTTCAATTCAAATATTCTTTTCACTTTTGGGCCGAAACTTAGGATATTTTATCTTCTTTGCTGTTGATATTTCAACAGTATACGTAAAGGTGTAAGCAGTGGGTTCCTATAAACAAATTTGTACATAACTGTTCTCAGCCACTCGGCCTGTATGTACGGTATTTGGCATTAATAGGGTTGCAGATCCCTACTAACTGCGTTTGAGGTAATCCGTGTTAAAAAATAGTCGTGTCTTCCAGTTAGGATATGTGAAAAATGTTGCCTCATTAGTTTCAAGGGTTGTTCAGCTAATTAAACTCTGACTCTTGGTAAATTTTGTTGGCACATTGTTTCAGTTGACTACTAATAACCCCGGGCTGCTAAATTAGCATATTGATATCGCAAACTTTATAAACACCGTTTCTCACTATCTATATTTAATTTTATTCTACTCTCTATGATTTCTGTGTTCTGATTGTTCTGTTTCTTGTTTGTATTTTAAATAATTTTATCCCACTCACTCAATGTTTACTCTTTTTTAGGGCGTACAGGGATAGTGTAATATAGGTATTATTCTATACATGCTTTAAGTTAAATTTAGGTTAAAATTTCACCATGACATTTCACTGTTACTTGACCGTGTGCCCTAAAAAATCCAGTGGGTAGAACATCAGGTTAGCATTCACTGGATGAGTGATGATCTGAGTTCGTTTTTCTGTGACTCTAGGGTCCACATTTTCTCGGTCAAGCCCCGTTTTTCTTAACCTGTTATACACATAGTGTTAAGGTCAAAACTCGTTTTCCTTTTCTTTTCTTGTTTTACCGTAGTTTTTACAATTTTTGATGTCATTAAAAGCTGTTTATGACTTTTGGTTCCAGACTGACCTATTATTGACAGGTATGAAATACGTTTGTTTTGGTTCATACGACTTGACCCACCTTTAATTCCACTGATTTATTTCACCTGTTTTTTTTTTGAGTAATGAGTACGCAATGGTTACTGCGTTGTTCAAGTATTACACTAGCCGTGTTGGATGGCATCTAAGCCGGCATCTGATGTGATAAACGTTTGCACTAACCCACAGTAAACCAAATAAAAAAGCCGTCCAATTTGTTTGACTGGTTTTCGTCTGATTAAAAGTGTTTTATTTTTCGCCAAAACGCGTACGCAATGGTTTCCATGTAACTCAAACATCATATTGGCTGCGTTGGATGTCATCTAAGCCGGCATCTGATAGGATAAACGTTCGCACTAAGCCACGCGAAAAAATTCTTTGTGATTTCCAGGCATGTTATGTGAAATACGTTTCCCTTTAGTTTTTCTAGTATTTCACGTCATTAATGCCTTTCATTTCGACATATTTGAGTGGGCAAGAGGTAACCACGTTGCTCGAGTATAACGTTCACTGCGGTGACCATCACTTAAATCGGCGGCTGATATGATAAATGTTTGCGCTAAAGTATCTTCGTGTCCTGCACCATGTTTTATGCCCGTAATTCAAGTAGTACATTTGGTACCCCGAGTTGGTTGACATCTAAGTCGTCATCTGTAACGTTAAATGTTTGCGGTAATCCATGCTATAACGTCTTCATGATTACCGCTCGGGTTATGTGAAATACGTTTCTCCATTTGTTTCACAAGTATTTCGCCTTGTTAAGGTCTTTCATTTCATCAACTATGCATGGGTAGGGGTAACCACGTGGCGCAAGTACAACATATGCAGCAGCCACCAGCACCTAAGTTGGCAGCTGATACGATAAATGTTTACGCTAAAAAGTTTTTGTGATTTTTCAGTGATTCTGCGTGTGTACATATACTGATTTTTCAGCCAAAATTTCATTCATTCATTAAGTCAAAATGTTCTAAAAATTAAAAGTTTTCTCTCGGATGGTTGGCTGGTCGGTTGGTTAGTTGGTTGGTTGAATGGTTGGTTGGTTGGTTGGTGGATTAGCTTGTTATCTAAAGATTGAAAACATTACGTGCATTTCCTTAAATTGCCAAACACTGTCACACATTACGGTTATAGTGCTGTACGGTTGTAATTTTGCACCCGTGTGTGAATCTATTCACGACAGAGCTGGTAGAACTCCTTTATGGCAAAGCCTCATTTATCCAAAATGTTGTATTGTTATGACTAACTATAACCAAATGATAGCAATTCTTGCTATTCTGAATGCCTCAACACCAGATCAATGGCTCTGGAGGTTACGCAACACAGGGCTGATGTGAAAACGCCAACAAGCGCTATTGGAAATGCTTAGCTACAAGCTCTCTAATCCGTCCAAGTTCTGAGGTAGTCGTATGTGTGTGTGACAAAGTAAATATCTTGCTTTGACAGACCGGGTGTCGTACAGTAGCAAACATTCTCCAAAGTCAAACGTCTCAACATTTTTACACAACAGCGTAGTTAAGGATTTAACATGCACTATTGCAACGTCACAGTTGAAAAACATGATTTTCCTCACAACACCAAACACAGATATATGGACAGTAAGAAATATGACAGGTATTCATTTTATGGTACATATCACAATTAAGTTTAATTTAAAAATATATTAACAAAAAAAAGATAACTTTAACTGGTAAGCAAAATACTAGCTTCTATGGTCTGCCTCTTCAGTGCAAACTATTCTTATGGCAGTCATCTCATGCAGTTCTTGCACAAACTCAGGTTTCATACTTTCATATATGGTGTCATTTTTTCAGCCATAGTGAAGGTTTGAAATATAATACAGAAAACCGTACCGAATTTATCTGACTTTTACATTCTAAACTCGTTACCAACAATTCAAATCTGACGCTGCTACCACATGTATTTGTTCATTTAAGGAAACAAGACAGGTTTAATCCAAGTCTGGAAAATGTATTCACGGATCTACATGTCGACAAGAATTTGCATTCGGGAAATTACATCTCCGCCATTTTTTGGGTACGTGAAAATACGAAGACAAGAAATTGCATTTGCGGATTTACATGCCGGGAAGAATTTCCATTCACGAAATTACATCTCCGACCTTTTTTTGTCTTCACGAAATTAGGCACTACCTAGAAATTGTAAACGCGGCTTTACATGTTAGCAAGAATTTACATTCACGAGATTACATCTCCGACCGTTTTTGCGTACACGAAGTTAAACACGACAAAGTTACTAACGCAACAAAAAGTTACTCATACAGCGACAAATTACGATCGCCGCGTTCGGATGAGTTGATGATTATATAATTTTTTATTAAGGACATGAGATGTTACACCGTGTGTCAAATGATGGTATCTTAACCCTTAGAAATAATTTATGGATGTTGAATACTAGCCTTACCATTGATAAATAACGATTTGGATGAAGACGTGGTTATTGCAAGTACTTTGCTTTGTTTATATATGTGATGGAAATTCTTCCCGACATGTAAATCCGCAAAAGCAATTTCTTGTCTTTGCTAATTTTCAAGTACCCAAAAAATGGCGGAGATGTAATTTCCCGAATGCAAATTCTTGTCGACATGTAGATCCGTGAATACATTTTCCAGTCTCGGATTAAACCTGTCTGGTTTCCTTAAACGAACAAATACATGTGGTACCAGCGTCAGATTTGAATTGTTGGTAACGAGTTTAGAATGTAAAAGTTAGATAAATTCGGTATGGTTTTCTGTATTACATTTCAAACCTATGGCTGAACAAATGACACCGTATTTGAAAGTATGAAACCTGAGTTTGTGCAAGGAGGGCATGAGATGACTACCATAAGAATAGTTTGTACTGAAGAGGCCGAAAGTAGAAGCTAGTATTTTGCTTACCAGTTAAAGGTATTTTTTTTTTGTTTATATATTTTAAAATCGAACTTATTTGTGATATGTACCATAAAATGAATACCTGTCATATTTCTTACTTTCCATACATCTGTGTTTGGTGTTGTGAGCAAAATCATGTTTTTCAACTGTGACGTTGACATAGTGCATGTTAAAACCTTAAGTACGCTGTTGTGTAAAAATGTTGAGATGTTTGACTTTGGAGAACGTTTGCTCTGTACGACACCGGGCTGTCACAGCATAATATTTACTTTGTCACACACACACACGACTACCTCAGAACTTGGACGGATTAGAGAGCTTGTAGCTAAGCATTTCCAATAGTGCTTGTTGGCGTTTTCACATCAGCCCTGTGTTGCGCAACTTCCAGAGCCGTTGATCTGGTGTTGAAGCATTCAGAATAGCAAGAATTGCTATCATTTGGTTATAGTTAGTAATTTTGGATAAATGAGGCTTTGCCATAAAGGAGTTCTACCAGCCCTGTCAAGAATAGATTCACACTCGGGTGCGGAATTACAACCGTACAACACCATAACAGTAATGTGTGACAGTGTTTGGCAATTTAAGGAAATGCATGTAATGTTTTCAATCTTTAGGTAACAAGCTAATCCAACAACCAACCAACCAACCAACCAACCAACCGACTAGCCAACCATCCGAGCGAAAACTTTTACTTTTTAGAACATTTTGACTTAATGAATGAATGAAAAAAAAAAAAAATGGCTGAAAAACCAGTATATGTACGCATCACTGAAAAATCACAAAAACTTTTTAGCTTGAACATTTATCGTATCAGCTGCTGACTTAGGTGCTGGTGGCTGCTGCATATGTTGTACTTGCGCTACGTGGTTACCCCTACCCATGCATAGTTGATGTAATGAATGACCTTATGAAACTAAATACTTGTGAAACTAATGGAGAAACGTATTTCACATAGCCAGAGCAGTAATCACGAAGACGTTATAGCGTGGATTACCGCAAACGTTTAACGTAACAGATGACGACTTAGATGTCAATCAACTCGGTAAATGTACTACTTGATTTACGAGCATAAAACATGGTGCAGGACACGAAGACACTTTAGCGCAAACATTTATCATATCAGCCGCCGATTTAATTGATGGTCACCGCGGTGAAAGTTATACTTGAGCAACGTGGTTACCTCTTGCCCACTGAAATATGTCAAAATGAAAGACATTAATGATGCGAAATACTAGCAAAACTAAAGGGAAACATATTTCACATAACATGCCTGGAAATCACAAAGAATTTTTTAGCGGCGCTTAGTGCGTACGTTTATCATATCAGATGCCGGCTTAGATGACATCCAACTCAGCCAATGTCATTTTTTGAGTTATGCGGTAACCATTGCGTACGCTTTTTGGCGAAAAAATAAAACACTTTAATGAGCTGAACACCCGTCAGACAAATTGGAGAATATTTTTCTTTTATTTGGTTTAGCGTGGCTTAGTGCGAATGTTATATTGCATCAGATGCCGACTTAGATGACACCCACTGCGGCCAATGTCATGTTTGAGTTACGTGGAAACCGTTGCGTACGCATTTTGGATGCTAACCTGATGTTCTACCCACTGGACTGTTAGGGCACACGGTCAAGTAACAGTAAAATGTCATAGTGGTGTTTTAACCTAAATTTAAATTAAAGTTCGTATAGAATAATACCTATATTACACTATCCCTGTACGCCCTAAAAAAGAATAAACATTGACTGAGTGGGATAAAATTATTTAAAATACAAACAACAAACGGAACAATCAGAACACAATCATAGAGAGTAGAAGAAAATTAAATATACATAGTGAGAAACGGTGTTTATAAAGTTTGCGATGTCAATCCGCAGCCCGGGGTTATTAGTAGTCAACTGAAACAATGTACCAACAAAATTTACCAAGAGTCAGAGTTTAGTTAGTTGAACAACCCTTGAAACTAATGCGGCAACATTTTTCACATATCCTAAGTGGATGACACGACTATTTTTTAACACGGATTACCTCAAAACGCAGTTTCAGGGGATCTGCAACCCTGTTCATGCCAAACGCCATACACTTAGCCCGAGTGGCTGAGAACAATTATGTACAAATTTGTTTATAGGAACCCACTGCTTACACCTTTACGTATACTGTTGGAATTACAACAGCAAAGAAGATAAAATATCCGAAGTTTCGGCCCAAAATTAAAAAGAATAGTTGAATTGAAGAATTGACAACAGTGTTTAATTAATTTCAGGAGAGCAATCTTTTAACAATATCAGTTAATCTGCTGATGTTGAAATGTATAGACAATGTTAGTACGAATGCACGCGCAAACATCTGGTGAACCGTGACGGTTATAAAAGTATTCGAACGTTCACCAACGCCGAGAGTAAATGAAATCATCATAAAAAATCGTAGACACTTAAAAGAAGAGGTGCGGATGGTTACCTTAACCCGTGCGAACCCTAACATTAATCGGAAAACGTGTATTTGAACTATGCCTCAGCTCACGTCACCCTTACTGCGCCCTGTTGATGGTAAGAAATCAGCACAGAAAAAAAGAAAAAAAAATAAATAAAAATACGTGCGAGTGTGACTTGTGTCAACAGAGAACTGCAATTGTAGCACAAACATTGTATAATTGTATGCGTTGACAAATACCCGAAGAAAAGATGGCATTTAACATTTGTATTTACGAGATATTAAGGAAGAAGAAACCTTGAAAGAGGAAGAGAGAGAGAGAGAGAGAGAGAGAGAGCTGAAGATAAGGTTAACTGTAACAAATTGAAACAGCGAGAAATGCTGCATTTTTAACGATCACAGCAAATCATATCAGATTTATATTAGTAACGAGAAACCTGTATAACCTCGATAGTGTTGAAAAACAGGGAAATATTTAATTTTAAACACACAATTTTAGCTTAAATTCATATAAAAGCAGCAACTCACTAAGAGGTAGGGCTTGTCGGCAAAGAAAGGAACCCTTGAAAGAAAATTTTTCTTTTTTCAAACAGACTCACGTGGATGGAAACAAAAGAATAACAAGCAGTAAATTGATGTTAAAGAGAACGAAAAAATTTGATTAAAACAAAATATCAGTCGATAGAGTAACAAGGCCGGAAACGAATGCAACTGCATCTATTCAGATCGGGGTCACCAAAGTAGTGTGTTGCTAAAAGCAACCTTCAGAGTTCACAGCTGCATGCTGGCATTGTTTGAGTCGTTTCACAATGTGTTTGCCACGCCAAGTGCGGGTAGAAAAGGAATGTGTAAGCGATTGAGCGACCTGCTTATACAATAGACCTATGAGCTACTAAAACCAAACGAGGAAAGAGAAGACCTCAAACTCTCCCCTATCTTACAATTTCGCTGTCTTGCCTACCAACAAAATAACCAAATAATAGAAAAAGAGTAATGAAGCCTGCTTTAATATGTAACAATATTGACCTATGCCCCTCAAAAATGTGAACTTAGTAATACCTTAAAAGTGAAATTTCCACTTAAACGTTTATTATGCAATGCAGATTAACTTTTAACATTTGCACGAGCCGAAATACATTAAGAGTAAAGTCAGAATTTTGTTTTATTTTATTTTATTTTTTAGCACGTCATTTAAAATTATAGGGAATAAAAGGCAATCAATAAATAGTAACTAAAAACTGAAAACTTGTAAACTTTTCATCATCATCATCAATATTATTTGTAATTATTTTTATAAGAAATCAATGCAAAACAGAAAAACAGAGATATGGAAATGTGGAGATAAGTTTTCCAAGGTATCGAATGACCGCAAGAACTAAGAAATGAACATGTCCTACTGCACATTTGAAACAAATTAAATGCGAATAATGCTATTGTATTAAAATTGAAACACTGCATTTTACATTAGCAAAATGCTGAAACGCTCACAGACAAGACAAGTTTTTTTAGCTTAGTTTAGCGTGAACCTTGAATACAGCTGTTGTCGCCGCTGTTCACAGCTCAGATACGCTAGGCTTCGTACGGCCTGTGGGATAACAATTACATACACTTTTTGTAAATAGGAAAGTTTTAATTCTGCCGGAAAAGCACGAAACGAATGGGGGAACACCAATGCATGATAAGCAAAACATATATCACATACCTGTGCTAGAAAATGCAAGGAATTTTAGCCCAGAATAGCTTGAACACTGACCGTAGTGTCAAACAGTGCTGTACTCCTCGCGAACTGTGTGATAAAAAGTATGTACGTTTTTTTTTTTTGTTAATACGACAGATTTTAATTAGATGAAAAACTCTGAATGTAATGTGAAAACGTTAATACGGCACAAACAAACATATTTCAAATACCCTGAATTGTCAGATACGTAGAGTTTTAGCTTGAATTAGCCTGCGCGTCGAAAGTAGCGACTGACCTCGCTGTACACCGCTATTAGGCCTTGTGCGAATACCTCGACATCAACTGTGTGCAAATATGTTAGCGGGAGAGAATTTAATTAGGATAAAAAACAAAAACAAAATGATCAAAGAGCAGGGTAACCCTAACAAAGTACAGAAAAACATATCACATATATCTTTGGCTGAAGACACAGTGATTTTAGCAAACACAAACACGTGAACAATGCAACCATGAACGAACGCATTGAACAACAATGCCCCAGCGCCCGTTCCGTGGCCCAGCAGCAACCACCACTCACGTTTGAGCACACACAAGCGCTACATCTATCACCTTGCAACACATTGTAAGAGGGCAGTGAAAAGAACATACACCCCCATGACAAACCTCTAAAAAGTAAAAATCAGTGTAATTAGACAGAAAACAAGCCATCGAGGACACGCCATTGAGAAAGCATGCCCGAGAAGCTACTTGGACGTGAGTGTCTACCCCTGGAATCACGATGCTCGCATATGCGAACGTCATCAACTCGTGAATTGTAGAGTGACGCAAAATGAAAGCACAGTCCACGTACAGCTTTTATTAAGTAAAAATTATAAAATTCAAACTGTAAAACAAACCAACAAGCGCGCGACTTTGAGAATTTAACGACTATTGACGAATGATGTTAAATCATCACATGTGACCATAGCCTTAAATTGAATACACACTTTTTGCACTATAAAGAGTACGAAACATTTCACTCTCGTATCCTAATGCCATAAGTGAACAGAAAAGTTGTATACTGTATGAGTGAGAGAGAGAGAGAGCGAAAACAATTTTTAGAATACAATTTTAAACAACATTTTGCAAACTTGTATTGGTTATGTAAGAGGAGGGAGAAAGAGAGAGAGAGAGAGAGAGAGAGAGAGAGGGGTGGGTGACTGAATATCGCGAGGTTGGGAATTAAACAACTCGTTTATCAACCTCTGTGAGCCAAAGTTGTGCAAATTTGTATAGAGAGAGAGAGAGAGTTAAGTATGCCTCAGCTACATTGACAAATGTGGAATTTGTATTTTTATTTAACATTTCAACCAGGTTCAACCCTGAGAAGAAAAAACAACCCTTCATGCGAGCAAAGGCAATTAGTGAGAGAGGCAAGAATGAAAATAAAACAAATTTCAAACAGCCCAGCTTTAAAATAAGCTAAAAACTTACTGAAGATGACCCTTTCATCATGTTGTGTGACCTGGTTGTATTTATAAGCATGTATATGCGTATTCAGACACCTGTCAAACACTGCAACAGGCTGTGGGAGCAAACAAACAACCATTCAAACGAGACTATGGATTACAATTTTTAAAAATTAATTGAAACTTAAAAAACAAAAAGAGCCCCTTGAAACAGAAGTAGTTAATTAGAAGATAGTGTAAAGTAATAGGGAAAAATTTGGTTGAGGTAGAAAACAAAATTATATCCTGCTGGCCTTCGACTAGAAAATTATACTAGAAAATTATATTTTCATGCTGGCCTTCTACTAGAAATCAGCAGGTCGCCCGAGGTGATCGGGAGTGGGTCACGGACTCTGGCTGTGGTTGTTGTTATAGTGGAAGAGGGACAGTAGCAGTTTCTAGGTTATGGTCTTAATTACTGGTTGTTTCTATTGGTTCTTAAGCTGTCTTCATGCCTGCCTTGACCTCAATAATCACATGATCTTTCCTTCTTAATTACTGGTTGTTTCTACTGGTTCTTAAGCAGTCTTCATGACTGCCTTGACCTCAATAATCACATGATCTTTCCTATATAAGCGCCAATTCCATTTCTCTTTTCATCACAATGAGCGTTGTCTCTCTCTGTATTGAACGCACTCTTTGCATCCACAAAACCTATACGTGCCAGTGCATCCACTGCTGGGATAACAACACACAGTGCCCGTATTGGATAGACGACTTCCCAATCGACGCAGCAGACGAACTCACAAATGATGACAACATTCACTCAATACCAATGGCCATGGATGGACCAACAAGAATGCAAGGAGGATTCGCCATCAATAACCACGCAGCATGGCAATTAAGTGTATATAGTGCCTCGCAGGTACGTTCTAGAACTTGTTCCCCATGACCCGAAATTGAGCTTCACTCAGACCATACCAAAGACATCCCCTTTATATGCACAACTACACAATACAATGACACAGAACCATTCATACACATTAGCACCGGAACCCCTGACACAATTAGACAGCCACAGTGCATTATTATTGACAACAATGGACACAACAATATATCTTTATCTCACAAACATAAGCAGCCAAGTAATCAAAAAACAATTCTTCATGGAGATGACAACCCTTCTACTACCTCACTATGCCCCCACAATTTTATGGATACAACAATTGAACGAACACCAACTAGCCAACAAATATTCAGCAACAAACATAGAGGAAGTTCAGGTAGTTCAGGAAGTTCAGGAGGAAGCAATTGGACTCTCAATCAGCAGGGACGTCTAATGAATCGCAAAATGTCATTGCCCTGGACGAAACGCACATTAACCATATTCCATCATCACCCAATAGACCGGGACCAAGCACCTCAACCTCGTTGGATGACTCAAATATCACCACCAACAATCCCGTTACAGCCACAAACAAAACGTTTAAATCTTTCATCGTCCACAACACAAATCTCACATACCCAACCTCATTCCTCTCATTTGACTACGGAGACCATCAACATATCATCTACATCTCAGCAATCGGAGGAGGAAACACAGCCTCAAGAACACGACAGCAAATCATTAATGTTCTTGGTGCAACAAGCGGAGGCGTTGCAGAGGCTATTGCCTCTACACAATCGATCAAACATATCAGACACTTCCTTCTCTATTTACTCAATACTCATTACAAAGGATACAATAGATATGGTACTCAAATCACACAGGACCTCAACAGACTCGCAGAACTCGTAAAGGACATATTAGCTAACCCACAACACATACGCAAACACAGCAATTGTAAAACATACACTGATCAGAAAAAACAACAAAAAGACGAAAGATTTCCTGGAAGACACAAACGTTCTACAATAATGGAACTCATTGATTTCCTGATAGACAAACACAATATAAAAACAAAAGCACAATGGAACAACGTAGTCGATTTACAAACAAAACAACAATTATTAAAAGAATTTGGATTGAATGAACAAAGCTATGTTGCACGATTACTCCGCTTCAGGAACCAACAACACACAAACATAATCAAAAAAACAACCATGCAATCGTATTTCAACAAATTGATACAAAAACGATTACTCAAAAAACCAATAATCAAAAGTTTTACAAAAAATGACAAACAAACACAGCAATGGTTTGAACAATTTTTTCACGAAAACAATATAGATATAGCAGAATTCTTTGCGGGGCTAGAAATCATTAAAACAAAACAATTAAAAAAAATAAATACGTTCATTTTACAAGGAGATACAAACGCTGGCAAGAGTCTACTCATAGAAACCATAATAGAACCTTTACAACCTGAATTAGTCCCCAGAGAACGAGACAATAGCTCGTTCCACCTAGATCAATTACCACATGCAGCAATAGTTTTATTTGAAGAACCGATTTTAACTCCCATAAACGTAGGAACATGGAAATTAATACTAGAAGGAAAACCCATCAAAACAGACATAAAACACAGCGACAAAGAATTCATAGAAAGAATTCCCATTTTCATAACAACAGCAAGACCCATAACCAACAACATAGACGACAAAGAGATGGAACAAATACATCAGAGAGTCAAAATTATAAAATTTCACAAAACCATACAACACAGACAAGAGGACTACATGCGGCCATTGACATTCACACCAGATTACATACAAAAACCTCCCCATTTTATCACGCAACACGACTTAAACGACATCACCTACATTTCGAACAAATAGCACACAAAAAAGACAACTTCTCGAAACTCACACCAGAGACATAAACAGATATGACGACACCAAACGCAAACAGTTAAAAATACGCACACAAGCAAATGCACTTAAAACGGTATGGCAACAGTACACGAAACTGGACCAGTCATAAAGCGCCCTAGACTATTCGTCATCAAAAATATTCTACCAATGACAAACACATCAGAAGAACAACATGGGTACGGACCCTCCATTTACCCAATCACGCCTTTCAATGTTTGGAATCACGGACACGTGACATTCACATACACTATAAAAACACAAAATGGTACACGCTCAATTTCAATGACGACCAAGCGCCCTACATACTACCGTACATGCATTGGCCCCTCTGGACGGGAGAACATGACGAAACCGCATACGATACGGAAAACTACAAAAATTACAAAGCAATCAACGCAATATCCTGGGGCATAAGACCTGTAAAGCGAGACTAACACTTGAAAATATTGCAGTTCTCCGAAAACGACTCATCCAAACCGGGCAAACCAACACAGACACTTGGGACTTTGAAACCAGTCAAAACCTCGTCGTCGGAAGAGGAACAACACAAGGACACGTCCTCATCGTTGGAAAAAACGCAGACACAGGATCTTTCACCAAACGACACGATGCAACCGAGTAGGAAAAAACAACAATAGACCACATAACCAAATACGAAATACCCGACAAACATCGATGGGACTATAGGATAGACTTTCCGAATGAACATCCCAATGCATATCAACCGTACCCGACTGACGACAAGGCATACACACGATACATACCTGGACCAACCAATACACCATGCGACAAGGCACATCAGGAGAACAATCGAATGCAAGTAAAACAATTCGAATTTCCAATCTTCAATAGTGCAAAAAGTGGACAAAAACAAGTGCTTCACGATAAAAAACCACAACATACATCTCTCCAACTACCCGGCTCTCATGATCGGACAGCCCAGCATACATGACGAAACAGGGACAATGAAATTCAAATACAGAGTGCGTCTCATCACAGAAATGGACATTCAATTTTGTATAAAACCTGATATTTATGATCAATATGAACAAATAGGCTTAGAACGATTTGTAATTGAACATCCAAAAGCTGCTTTAAATGCAAGCAAAACAAATGTCACAACTGTATTTTTTTCTTATAAGATTTAATAAAAACATGAAAAAAAAAACAAAAACTTTTATTTCATTTCTTTCCTTATAAGATTTGATAAAAAACATGAAAACAGAAACAAACACTTTTATTTCATCTTAAAATTTTTATTTCATTTAAAAAACAACAAAGTAAAGAAAACAAAAACAATAAACAACAAAAGCAAACAAAATAAAAAAAAAAGATCATATTCATACTCTCTGGTCATAGGTGAATCAAAAACATTATGCCTGAAGTTATAGAAAATGCAAAACTGTTAGTTTTGCACAGCAGGAGGCGCCTGAGGCGCAATGGGTTGATTGATTGGCGGGAAATATGACCTTTGGACTGCTTTAACTCAGGGTCACGAAGATAGTGGAGGACGGACAGTAGGAGTTTTTCACATGTGGTTGTTGGTTGTGGTAGTTAAGAACATTTTCATGCGGTTGTTGGTTGTGGTAGTTAAGATCATTTTCATAACTTCAGGCATAATGTTTTTGATTCACCTATGACCAGAGAGTATGAAAATGATCTTTTTTTTTATTTTCTTTCCTTTTGTTGTTTATTGTTTTTGTTTTCTTTAGTTTGTTGTTTTTTAAATGAAATAAAAATTTTAAGATGAAATAAAAGTGTTTGTTTCTGTTTTCATGTTTTTTATCAAATCTTATAATGAAGCAAATGAAATAAAAGTTGTTTTGTTTTTTTTCATGTTTTTATTAAATCTAATAAAGAAAAAATACAGTTGTGACATTTGTTTTGCTTGCATTTAAAGCAGCTTTTGGATGTTCAATTACAAATCGTTCTAAGCCTATTTGTTCATATTGATCATAAATATCAGGTTTTATACAAAATTGAATGTCCATTTCTGTGATGAGACGCACTCTGTATTTGAATTTCATTGTCCCTGTTTCATCAGGTATGCTGGGCTGTCCGATCATGAGAGCCGGGTAGGTGGAGAGATGTATGTTGTGGTTTTTTATCGTGAAGCACTTGTTATTGTCCACTTTTTGCACTATTGAAGATTGGAAATTCGAATTGTTACTTGCATTCGATTGTTCTCCTGAAGTGCCTTGTCGCATGGTGTAGTTGGTTGGTCCAGGTATGTATCATGTGTGTGCCTTTTCGTCAGTCAGGTACGGTTGATATGCATTGGGATGATCATTTGGAAAGTCTCTCGTATAGTCCCATCGATGTTTGTCGGGTATTTCGTATTTAGTTATGTGGTCTATTGTTGTTTTTTCCCACTCGGTTGCGTTGTGTCGTTTGGTGAAAGGTCCTGTGTCTGCGTTTTTTCCAACGATGAGGACGTGCCCTTGTGTTGTTCCTCTTCCGACGACGAGGTTTTGACTGGTTTCAAAGTCCCAAGTATCTGTGTTGGTTTGCCCGGTTTGGATGAGTCGTTTTCGGAGGACTGCAATGTTTTCAAGTGTTAGTCTCGCTTGTACAGGTCTTATGCCCCAGGATATTGCGTTGATTGCTTTGTAATTTTTGTAGTTTTTCGTATCGTATGCGGTTTTGTCGTGTTCTCCCGTCCAGAAGGGCCAATGCACGTACGGTAGTATGTAGGGCGCTTGGTCGTCATTGAAATTCTACGTGTACCATTTTTGTGTTTTTATAGTGTATGTGAATGTCACGTGTCCGTGATTCCAAACGTTGAAAGGCGTGATTGGGTATATGGAGGGTCCGTACCCATGTTGTTCTTCTGATGTGTTTGTCATTGGTAGAATATTTTTGATGACGAATAGTGTAGGGCGCTTTATGACTGGTCCTGTTTCGTGTACTGTTGCCATGCCGTTTTAAGTGCATTTGCTTGTGTGCATATTTTTAACTGTTTGCGTTTGGTGTCGTCATATCCGTTTATGTCTCTGGTGTGAGTTTCGAGAAGTTGTCTTTTTTTGCGTGTTATTTGTTCGAAATGTAGGTGATGTAATAAAGCTAATTAGGTAAAAACAACTTGAGGTGGCAGTATGTATAACATGCATCTCTTTAGTAGGTATATATACCACACCCTGAGTAACTTAAATTGTGAGATAAAAATCACAAAAACCCCCTTTTGCAGTGAAGCCCCAAACCCCGTGCATAACTAAGAATATGAAATTAATTTTGTTATCATCAGCCTTAAGGAATCAGAACATGGTCACAATCACGTGATTAAACATGGAGACGGCTGCAGTCAGATGAGTGATCACACCCAAAACAAGGACCACCACCCAAAAAAATGAACCACACCCTGAAACAAGGACCAACACCCAAAACAGAGGGCCCACACCCAAAACAAGGACCATCACCACCACCACCACTAAAAATAAAGACCACACCTGAAATGATAACAAGCCAAAATTACAAAAATATCTGGTAAAAAATTAAGATTAAAAATTAAAATGAAAAATAAAATTTTTTTTAATAATCCTATCAGCTGTGACGTCACGGGGAAAACCCATCCTGTCACCCAAAATGGCCGCCTGTGATGTCAGGAAGGGGGTGGAGGGGGGTGGGTGGTCACGTGACGCGAATACTGCACGCTGATTGGCTGAATTTGGCCACGCCCACCTCATTATTATGCGACCCGATCAAGTCCTTATCTACTTCTCCATCTTCAAATCTATCTTTGTCCCCATTCTCATCTATGGTCATGAGGCTTGGGTAATGACCGAAAGAGTGCGATCTCGGGTACAAGCGGCTGAAATGAGATTTCTGAGATGTGTGGCAGGTGTTACCGTACTAGATAGAGTGTACAGCAGCACAATAAGGGAATATTTAGGTATTGAGCCGCTACTTCTCTGCATTGAGAGATCTCATTTTCGCTGGTATGGCCACGTGATACGGATGTCGCAAACTAGTCTTCTTAGGCAGTTGTTATTTTCCAAGCCGGTAGGTAAGAGACCAAGGGGTCGGCCTAGAACCAGGTGGCTAGACTACATGGAGAATCAGGGTTCGAATCGCTTGGATATTACCAGGGAGGACATGCACCTGATGGCAGAAGATCGCGATCGCTGGAGATCCTCCATTGGGCTGCTGCCCTCGCGACCCTAACGGATAAGCGGGTTTGAAAAGTAAGTAAGTAAGTATTCTTTTATTTGTATCTACTTCTTTTTAATTTCGGTATTAATCCATTTCTTATTTGACCCTGTTTTCTGAACGTTCTTAAATTTCATTCCTACTTTTAGAAGGGCTCTATTCAGGATGAAAATTAATTCCACTGTCAAAGTTGGAGAGGTAGTAGGGATAGTCGAAACAAACAACTTTTCTTTATAGCAATTTTGCGAGAAAATTTATTTACCAGCGCAGAACTCTTACAGCAGAACTCCAAGACGTGGGAACAGGATGTGTGGAAGAGGAGATAGTGTAATGCTTTGCAGAAGATCCCTCAACAAGCACCCATGCAGTCGCACATGCTGTAAGGACCAGTCAAACAATTGTCTGGAACGTCATGCATGACCTCCATACCATGAACAGACTGTGCAGGCTTTGCGACCCAACGACTACCAACTACGTGTGCACTTTTCCGACTGCTATCTTCTGAATGTAGCTGTCAATCTTGCTTTTGGTGAACTTGTTTTGTTTTCTGATGAAGCACAGTTCACAAGGATTGTCTCTTCAGTTGCCACAACTGCCATGTGTGAAACGACACAAACACTTTGAACAACTGCTGTAACTGTTCTAGGTTGGTAAAGAAATTGTTCCCTCAAGACTGGTGTAAAGAAAAGTTGTTTGTTTCGACCCTCTCTCAAAGTTCTCTCAAAGTTTAGCAGTGGAATTAATTTTCACCTTATATATGTTTTCCCTGAAGATCTCATATTTCTCACATACATTCCCAGTTTCATAATATTTTAGCCGTTGTTCTTGAGAGATTTTTGTTGGAAATTCATTTCAGTTAATATCTTCAAAACTGTATATTTGTTTATTTTCCTGTTTTTTCCTCTCATATCATTTTCCCGATATATTTCTATATTACAATTTATAGCTATGTGATCATATTTTGGGAGATTTTTCGTATCTCTTAATTATGTCAGTTATTCAATAAGAAAATTTGGTCTAATGTATTTTCTGTTGTTGGGAAGTCAATTATCGGAGATGTTTGCATCAAAACTTGTTCTTTTTCAAAAGTTTCATGATTGATTTTTATATTAAAGCCTCCTAAAATAACGTTTATATTTTCACCATCTAGACCTATATGATGTTTATTATTTCTTCTAAATGCACATAGCTTGGACGAAATATTGTTAACACATTAGGAGAAAAATTGTTCCGTTATACTATTGGTGATCAGGTATTCCATTCCTCCTCTAAATCCTTTATAATAAGCATGGTTTCCTGTCTTCCCAATATAATCATCATCACACCTCCTCAAAGAGTTAGTCTGTCTGATCTATAAATATTATAATTTGGTTTATGAATGGTATAATTTTCTTGAAATTCTGTCAACCTAATTCCCATCAGCGAATAAAAGTCCATGTCCTTCTCATCTAATCATAACAGGATGTCGTCCAGTTTGTTAAAGATTGATCTGGCATTAGCATATCCAAAGTTTATCTTAAAATATTTTTCTTTAGTTAAATCTATGTTTTTGAGTATTACTTGATATCGTTAGTCCTCGCATCTTCTTCTCTAATATAAGCTTCCAAAGTCATTCTCGGATTACATAATATTGTCGTATTGCTAATCCTTTCAGTCACTCTATCCATGAGATAATTTCATGAAAACTCTCTCCTTTCAATCTAACCTAAAAATAGTGCAACAATTTATTTGTTTTTGTGTACCATCTTCCCCATTCTTGGACATCAAATCTACTTTCATTTATTTTTTGTGTTAGTTCTGTTGGTGACACAGAATCACATAAATTTCCTGTACAAATCCTTACTGTATTATTCTTTTTGGTGGCAATCCCCATACTCTAAGTCATTATTCTTAATGATTTTTCCTTTTATTCCCGAATATCTCTTCTAGGAAATTTCTTCTCTCATTACTTTCTGTTTCTTTTCAACTTTTATTTATATCCTTTATTTCCTCATTTTTTTCCTGCTCCTCATTTAAAGTCGTTTGGTGTCTTATTTGATAGCTTTCTTGGTTAGTATCTATTTTATATGTCATGAATTTAACTTGCTCACTTGTTAGCGACTCTCATTGAGTACTATTGTATTATTTTGTATCTTAATAATATATTTTTCAAAAACTCAATTTTTAAATTTAATGAAATTCAAATTCACGTCATTGCAAATTAATAATCAACCAGTTGCTTTAATCAAAACTGATCTAAAAATGCCTTTTATAAAATTTTCTTGAAATAATTTTATTCTCTTGTGATTATAATTTCCTAATCAATCGAGTTTCAATGAATGGCCAGCAATCTATCGTTTGTATAATTTATTTTTTTCCAGTTCTGTTATTGGCCCTTTTGTTGCATTTATACCTAAGTTTATAGTTTTCTACTGTGGATTCAATACACAAGGTGTTGCAAAATATACAGGACAGTACTGCTGGATAGCCTATCCACTTGCTTCAAAGGCCGCTTCATAAAATGATAATTCGGACATTTTATTTTGTTAACCCATTTATACCGAAATTGGTAAAAATGGAAATTGAGACTTCATATCTTAAATTTATATTCTATATCATGGAAAGACAAATAATAATTTTGAAAGACCTAAAAAAATTACATTTATGAGTAGATGAGTACCAAGTTGGGGTGCATATATAATGAGCTAGGCGCCCCGATTTCAACCAATCAGCGTGCAGTATTCGCATCACGTGACCCCCCAACCCCCTCTTCCCTTCCTTCCTGACGTCACAGGCGTTCAACTAATCCGCGTGCAGAATGCGTTTCACGTGACCAACCACCTCACCTCCCCTGTTTTGGGCGTTGGTCTTTTATTTGGGCGTTGGTCTTTATTTGGGCTGTGCTCCTGTTTGGGCGTTGGCCTTTATTTGGGCGTGGGTCCTTTTTTGGGCGTTGGCCTTTTTTTGGGCATTGGTCCTTTTTGGGTGTGGTTTTTTTTGTTGGGTTTTGACACCACAAGTCGACACAGTTGGTTGTGCACACCCTTCTCTGATGGTAAGGTAATCACGTGATGGCAGCCATGTTCAGGTGGCCTAAGGCTGAAATAAAATTAATTTTATAATCCTCTGATGTACCCCTGGTGCTGGTGCAAATTAGTGGGGCAAATTAGAGGGGTCCTGATGCTCTCAGCAATATCCACATAGGTGATTCTGTCTTACAAGTGAACAACTGTCAACTCGCTTATATACCCCCCTAACAGGGTAGGGGTTTGTGTACTGGCACACCTCGATTTTGATCACCTAATTACTAATTCACTATTGTTTCTGGGGTAACCAAATTTTTTCCAAGCTCTTTTACAGTTTTTCTAAATAAAACGACTACTGCTTCAAGGTGTATTGTTTTGTTCTTAATTTTCAACTAATGGCTACATTGTTTCAATTGACAAGTGTGCATCTGAGTAGGGACTAATGCAGTCTAAAAAGGTGGATCTGTACTCTCATATACCTGTTTATAAATACAACGAGGTCACACAAAATGATGAAAGGGTCATATTCACTAAATTTTTAGCTTATTTTAAAGCTGGGCTGTTTGAAATTTGTTTTATTTTCATGTTTGCCTCTCTCACTGATTGCCTTTGCTCGCATGAAGGGTTGTTTTTTTTTCTCAGGTTTGAATCTGGTTGATATGTTAAATAAAAATACAGATTTCACGTTTCTCAATGTTGCTGAGGCATACTTAACGCTCTCTCTCTATACAAATTTGCACAACTTTGGCTCACAGAGGTTAATAAACGCGTTGTTTGACTCCCCAACCTCGCGATATTCAGTCACCCACCCTCTCTCTCTCTCTCTCTCTCTCTCTCTCTCTCTCTCTCTCTCTCTCTTTCTCCCTACTCCTACATAACCAATACAAGTTTGCAAAATGTTGTTTAAAATTGTATTCTAAAAATTGTTTTCGCTCTCTCTCTCTCTTACAGTATACTTCTCCCTACTCCTACATAACCAATACAAGTTTGCAAAATGTTGTTTAAAATTGTATTCTAAAAATTGTTTTCGCTCTCTCTCTCTCTTACAGTATACAACCTTTCTGTTCACTTATGGTATTAGGATACGAGAGTGATCTGTTGCGTACTCTTTATTGTGCAAAAAGTCTGTATTCAATTTAAGGCTATGGTCACATGCGATGATTTAACATCACTCGTCACAAGTCGTTAAGTTCTCAAAGTCGCGCGCTTGTTGGTTTTGTTTTTACAGTTTGATTTTTATAAGTTTTACTTAATAAAGGATGTACGTGGACTGTGGTTTTGTTTTACGTCACTCTACAATTCATGAGTTGATGACGTTCGCGTATGTGAGCATCGTGATTCCGGGGTAGGCACTCACGGCCACGTTGCTTCTCGGGCATGCTTTCTCAATGATGTGTCCTCGATGGCTTGTTTTTTTGGTCTAATTACACTGATTTTTACTTTTAAAGGTTTGTCATGAGGGTGTATGTTCGTTTCACTGACCTTTTTACGATGTGTTGCAAGTTGATTGATGTAGCGCCTGTGTTTACTCAAGCGTTGGCGGTGGTGGTTACTGCTAGGCCACGGACGCTGAGGCATTGTTGTTCAGCGCGTTCGCTAGAGGGTTGCATTGTTCACGTGTTAGTGTTTGCTTAAATAACACGGTGTCTTCAACCAAAGATATATGTGATATGTTTTTTCTGTACTTTATTAGGGTTAAACGGCTCTTTCATCGTTTTTTTTTTTCGTTTTTCTCCTAATTAAATTCTCTCCCGCTAACATATTTGCACACAGGTGGTGTCGAGGTGTTCACACGAGGCCTAATACCGGTGTACAGCGCCGTCAGTCGCTACTTTCGACACGCAGGCTAATTCAAGCTAAAAATCTACGTATCTGACAAGTCAGGGTGTTTGAAATACGTTAGTTTGTGATGCGTTGACGTTTTCACATTACTGTCAGAGTTTTTTCATCTAATTAAAATCTGTCGTATTAACAAAACAAAAAAAAAAAGTATGTGTTTTCACACAATTCGGTCGGGCTTGGCCTCGGGTGTTCGCGAGGAGTACAGAGCCGTTTGACACTACGATCAGTGTTCAAGCTATTCCTGGCTAAAATTCCTTGCATTTTCTAGCACAGGTATGCGATATACGTTCTGCTTATGATGCATGGGTGTTCCCCCATTCGTTTTCGTGCTTTTTTTCTGACTAAATTAAAGCCTGTCCTATTTATGTAATTCTTATCCCACAGGCCGTACGAAGCCTAGTGTATCCGAGCCGTGAACAGCGGCGACAACAGATGTATTCAAGGCTCACGCTAATCTAAGCTAAAAATACTTGTCTCGTCCGTAGGGTTGCAGCATTTTGCTAATATAAAATAGAGTGTTTTTAATTTTAATACAATAGCATTATTGTTTCACATGTGCGGTAGGACTTGTTCATTTCTTTCTTTTCGCGGACATTCGTTACCTTGGAAAATTTATCTCCACATTTCCATATCTCTGTTTTTCTGTTTTGCATTGATTTCTTATAAAAATTATTACTGATTGCCTTTTTTTCCTATGATTTTAACTGACGTGCTAAAAACTAAAAGAAAATAAAACAAAATTCTGCCTTTACTTTTAATGTATTTAGGCTTGTGCAAATGTTAAATTTTCTAAGTTAATATGCATTGCATAATAAACGTGTAAGTGCAAATTTCACTTTTTAAGGTATTACAAGCTTACATTTTTGAGGGGCGTAGGTCAATAGTGTTTCTTTTTAAAGCAGACTTCATTACTCTTTTTTCTATTGTTTGGTTATTTTGGGCTCTTTTGTTTGTAGACAAGACAGCGAAATTGTAAGACAGGTGGGGAAGAGTTTGAGGTCTTCTCTTTCGTCGTTTGGTTTTAATGGTTCATAGGTCTATCGTATAAGCAGATCGCTCAGGCGTTTACACAGATTTCCTCCTAATTTCTACCCGCACTTAATGGGGCAAACGCATTGCATACCGCCTCAAACAATGCCTGCGTGCAGTTGTGAACACCGAAGGTTGTTTTTAGCAACACACTGCTTTGTTGACTAAGAAGAGTTAATGTAATGATAGCCCCAATAGCCCCATTGGACCCAGATAATAGCGTGCCTATCTATCCATCGCTGACCCCAATCTGACTAGATGCAGTGGCATTCGTTTCGGGAATTGTTACTCTTTCGACTGAAATTTTGTTTTAATCAATTTTTCGTTCTCTTTAACATCAATTTACTGTTTGTCATTCATTCGTTTCCATCCACGTGAGTCTGTTTGAAAAAAGAAAATTGTCTTTCAAGGGTTCCTTTTTTAAATGACATGCCCTAAATCTTAGTGAGTTGCTTCTATGTGAATTTAAGCTAAAATTGCGTGTTTAAAATTACAAATTTTACTGTTTTTCAACACTATCGAGGTTATACGGGTTTCTCGTTACTAATATATGTCTGAAATGATTTGCTGTGATCGTTTAAAAATGCAGCATTTCTCGTTGTTTCAATTCGATATGGTTAACCTTATCTTAATCTCTCTTTTTCTCTCTCTCTCTCTCTCTCTCAAGGTTTCTTGCTCCTTAATCTTTTGTAAATACAAATGCTAAATCACCTCTTTTCCTAGGGGTATTTGTCAACGCATTCAATTATACAATATTTTATGTTTCTCTTTTGACACAAGTTGACTACTGATAACCCCGGGCTGCTAAATTAGCGGATTGACATCGCAAACTTTATAAGCACCGTTTCTCACTATGTATGTTTAATTTTCTTCTACTCTCTATGATTTCTGTTCTGATTGTTCCGTTTGTTGTTTGTATTTTAAATAATTTTATCCCACTCACTCAATGTTTACTCTTTTAAGGGCGTACAGGGGATAGTGTATTATAGGGTATCATTCTATACACGCTTTTAAGTTAAATTTTGGTTAAAATATCACTATGACATTTTACTGTTACTTGGTCGTGTGTCCTAGCAGTCCCGTGGGTAGAACATCAGGTTATCATTCACAGGTTGAGTGATGGTTTGAGTTCGATTCTATGTGACTATAGGGCCCATATTTTATTCAGTCAATCCCCGTTTTTAACCGGTTAGACACTTATTGTTAAGGTCAAAAATCGTTTTCCTTTTCCTTTTTACCGGAGTTTTCCTGTTTACCGGAGTTTTTTTACAATTTTCGAAGTCATTAAAAGTTAAAAAGAGTAAAAACCTTTTTGACTGTGGATGTGAAGACTATCAATGGGAGACATAAACCAACCGGTTTTCCACAAAGAAATTTAATGAACATGAATGTACATTTCGGTCACTACGCGGCCTTCTTTCAGCATGACTGAATTGATAATACATTAACGAGGTCTATTTATATAGAATACAAGCCAATAGGAGAAATTACAGAGGAATAAGAGAAAATTACATAGAAAGGTCAATTATTTAATAACATCAATAAAGCTGGACCAATCAGAGAGATTCATGGGACCTAGATCTGAGTTCAATAGTTCGTCAGAACGTTTTTTGGCAATTTCTAGTGATTCCAGGAGCTGTTAATATATGCTGGTACAAAGGTAGGTTTCCTATATACCTCAAAAGTGAGGCTATTGTTATCCTTATTAATCAGTAAATCTAGGAAGGGGAGTTTGTGATCGGTTTCTAGTTCCATAGTAAATTTAATTGACTGAGAGACGTTTAACTCACTCAAGAAGTTGTCCAGGCTATGGTTCTCCAGGTCAAACATCGCGAAAACATCGTCAACATATCTGTACCATATTGTGGGGAAATACTGAAAAGATTCACAGACTTTGTTTTCGAAATCGCGTAGAAAGAGCTCAGCTAGAAAGGGACTAATACAGCACCCCATAGGGGTACTTTCGGTCATCTTAAAGAAGCGGCCTTTGAATTGGAATAGGTTGAAGGGCCGTCTAGACCTATGAACCGGTTTCTACCTCGAATGTTTGGAAACACTAAGGCGGACTTCAGTTAACGGGTTTTTTCAAAAGCCCGTTAACTGTCCGCTGTGTTTCCATCATTCGAGTGAAACCGGTTCATAGGTCTAGCCTGTGACACGACCCCAGACCGCCGCCCTGCTCCCAGGGTAGTTGTGGTCGTCATACGCTTGGACTGATCAACCACGCAACACCGCGTTGGCTCCGATACTTTATGCATTGAAGCCCACTGAAACCTCTCATGTTTACAAAAATTCCGTCTTTACAAAAACTAATAATGAAAAATAGGAAAGAAAATTCCGCAGCCCGGGATCGAACCAGGAACCTTTGGCTCGGACCGCCAACGCGCTAACCAATTGCGCCACTGCGTACCATTTTCATTATTATTTCGATCAGCTGAGGTTGGCGTACCATTTAATTCCTCACAGACCATTCTAATGACTTATTCTTTACAAAAACTGTCTGCGGAGAAATTCCGCCCCCACAATAACCGTCTATGGACAGATTCCACATTCACAAAAACTGTGTGTTATGATTTTGAACTAAAGGTTCTACTAAAAGAGATTTGCATCATTCAACATTGATTTTGTAAACTCTTGCGAAAATTTTCTCTGTCTCGCCACGGACAAGAAATTTTATTCGCAGACTTACATTTCAACTAGTATTTGTTTTCACAGAATTACACCTGAACCTCTGTTTTTCACATACAGGTCACATTGTATTGCTGTCTCTTTACCAGTCACTACAACTCTTATATATCGTGACATAGTTACTATCACTGCGTTCAGATGAGTTGTTGAATATTATGATTATTTTTTATTATCGTCGTGAGCTGTTACACCATGTGTCAAATGTTGGCGTCTTATCCCTTAGAAATAAGTAATGACTGTTGAGTTCTAATCCTTACAGTTGATAAAAAAATGACTTGGACAACGTCGTGATTATCGAAAGTACTTTGATTTGTCTATGAAAGTGTTGCCTGTTGAATTTGTTTGTTTGGTGTTTGGATGAGTGATTGAAATTGCAACTTTTAAACTATTGAAACTCTTAATCCCAATTGGACCATGGTCAGATTTGAATTGTGGCTAACGAGTTTAGCGTATAAAAGTTAGATAAATTTGGGGTATGGATTTCCTGTATCACATTTCAAGCCTTCACTACACCTGAACAATTGCACCCGTATTTGAATGTATGAAACCTGAGTTTGTGCAAAAATTGCCCAAGATGACGGCCCTAAGAATAATTTGTACTAAAGATGTAGGTCTTAGAAGCTAGTATTTTGCGGGCCCGTTAAAAAGACCTTTTTTTTGTTTGTATTTTTAATTTGAGCTTAATTGGGAAATGTACCATAAAATGAAAAACCTGTCGTATTTCTTACTGCCCATACACTAGTGTTTGGTGTTGTGAACGAAAACGTGTTTTCAACTGTATCTCTGACATAGTAGATGTTAAACCTAAACTATGTTGTTGTGTAAAAAAGTTGAGCCGTTTGACTTTGGAGAGCGTTTGTTCCCAGCTGTCAAAACAAGAGATTTGCTTTCTCACATACACGCACACTTGACTACATCATAACGCGGCCGGATTAGATAGATTGTAGCCAAGTGAATACTACCATCCCTTCGTGAGTAGATTCACACTTGGTTGCAGAATTACAACCGTGCAGCATCATAACAGTAATGTGTGACAGTGTTTCATAATTTAGCGAATTGCATGTAATGTTTTCAAACTTTAGATAACAAACCGACCAATCAACCAACCAAACAACCAGCCGGCCAACCGTGCGAAACTTTAATTTTTTAGAACACTGTGATTTAATGAATGAAATTTTGGCTGAAAAATTCAGTATATGCACACGTGCAGAATCAGCCCACAATTCGGTACGTCAAAAATTAATATTAGTACGTGTGAGTTGAATGATTGTAGTTCACGTACCTTTAATGAATTTGTGTGACTGAAGGTGAATTGGAGAATGAAAGTGTCAAACAAATTTAAAACTTTAGTGTTGGAATGATTGTTCAAGATAAGATTTATAATAATAATGTCATTAACTCGTGTCACCATGAAGAAGTTTTTGACTACTCAGTTGTCCGGAATAAATCGTTCAAGGAGGTAAAAAAAACAAAAAACCAAACCCTTGAAACTAATAGGGGAACTTCAATGGAGTACAAAGCACTGCATTTCCTGTACCCACGCTTGAAAAACTCGTTGGCTTTTAGTGAGGCAAAGACGTACGATAAGCATAACAACAGCCAACTTGGTGATATCTAACGTGGTCAATGTTATACTTGAGTTACGAGGTAATCGTTGCGTACGCATGTTTATCGAAAAGGAAACACTTTAATGAGATAAAAAAGCTCTGAAACTAATAGTCAAACTTCACTGGTGTACAAAGCAACGTATTTCATGTACTCTGACAGAAAAAGCAAATACCTTTTTAGTGCAGCTAGCACGTACGCTTAATGTAACAACTGCTGACTTAATGACACACCTAACACGGTCAATGTGCCATAATGACACACCTAATATGAACCTCAAACAAACAAACGTATTTCACGTACGCTGTTTGAAAGACGCGGTGCCATTTTAGCACGAACATTTATCGTAGCAGATGCTGAATTACATGACCTCCATCGCGGTCTATGTAATACTTGAACTTGCGTACTCGTTTCTCGAAAAAGAAACACTTTAATGGGATGAAAAATCAGTGAAACTAAAAGTGGGGGGCAAGTCATATGAACCATAAACAAACATATTTCATCCTGTCAAACGTAGGTCAGTCTGGAACCAAAAGTCGTAAACAACTTTTAATGACGTCGAAAATTATAAAAATACTCCAGTAAAAGGAAAAGGAAAACGATTTTTGACCTTAACAATAAGTGTCTAATCAGTTAAAAACGGGGATTGACTGAATAAAATGTGGGCCCTATAGTCACATAGAATCGAACTCAAACCATCACTCAACCTGTGAATGATAACCTGATGTTCTACCCACGGGACTGCCTAGGACACACGACCAAGTAACAGTAAAATGTCATAGTGATATTTTAACCAAAATTTAACTTAAAAGCGTGTATAGAATGATACACTATACTACACTATCCCCTGTATGCCCTTAAAAGAGTAAACATTGAGTGAGTGGGATAAAATTATTTAAAATGCAAACAACAAATGGAATAATCAGAACACAGAAATCATAGAGAGCAGAAGAAAATTAAACATACATAGTGAGAAACAGTGGTTATAAAGTTTGCGATGTCAATCCGCTAATTTAGCAGCCCAGGGTTATCAGTAGTCAACTGAAACAAAGTGCCAACAAAATTTACCGAGAAGCAGAGTTTAATTAACCGAATAACCCTTGAAACTAATGAGGCAACATATTTCACATACTCTAACTGGAAGACACGACTATTTTTTAACACAGATTACCTCAATGCGCAGTTAGTAGGGAGTCTGCAACCCTGTTCATGCCAAATACTGAACACAGCGACCGACAAGCTGATATCAGTAACGTACAAATATGTTTATAGGAACCCACTGCTTACACCTTTAAATATACTGTTAAAATAATCAACAGCAAAGAAGATAAAATATCCTAAGTTTCAACCCAAAAATAAAAGGAATAGTTGAATTGAAGAATTAACAACTTTTGTTCAATTAATTTCAAGAGCACAAACTTTTTAACAAGGTCAGTTAATCAACTGGTGATGAAATGTATTGGCAATATTAGTACAAAAGCATTCGCAATCGTTGGGAAAACAGTAACAGACATCAACAGTCATCAACGTTTTTGAACAATTACCAATGCTGAAAGTAAATGAAAGCATCATAAAAAAATCGGAGGAACTTAAAAGAAGAGGTGTGGTTGGTTTCCTTAACCAGTGCGAACCCCTAACATTAGTAGGAAAACGTGTATTTGAAGTATGTCTCAGCCCACGTCACCCTAACTGCACCCCGTTGATGGTAAGAAATTAGCAAAGAAAAACAGAAAAAAATAAATAAATAAAAATACGTGCAAGTGTGACTTGTGTCAAAAGAGAAACAGAAATGTAGCATAAAACATTGTATAATTGTATGCGTTGACAAATACCCCGAGGAAAAGATGTCATTTAGCATTTGTATTTACAAAAGATTAAGGAGCAAGAAACCTTGAGAGAGAGAGAGAGAGAGAGAGAGAGAGAGAGAGAGATGAAGATAAGGTTAACCATATCGAATTGAAACAACGAGAAATACTGCATTTTTAAAACGATCACAGCAAATCATATATTAGTAACGAGAAACCCGTATAACCTCGATAGTGTTGAAAAACAGTAAAATTTGTTTAAAAACCTCGATGGAAACGAATGAATAACAAACAGTAAATTGATTTAAAAAGAACGAAAAATTGATTAAAACAAAATTTCAGTCGAAAGAGTAACAAGTCCCGAAACGAATGCCACTGCATCTAGTCAGATTGGGGTCAGCGATGAATAGATAGGCACGCTATTATCTGGGTCTAATAGGGCTATTGGGGCTATCATTACATTAACTCTTCTTAGTCAACAAAGCAGTGTGTTGCTAAAAACAACCTTCGGTGTTCACAACTGCACGCGGGCATTGTTTGAGGCGGTACGCAATGCGTTTGCCCCACTAAGTGCGGGCAGAAATTAGGAGGAAATCTGTGTAAACGCCTGAGCGAGCTGTTTATACGATGGACCTATGAACCACTAAAACCAAGCGAGGAAAGAGAAGACCTCAAACTCTTCCCCACCTGTCTTACAATTTCGCTGTCTTGTCTACAAACAAAAGAGCCCAAAATAACCAAACAATAGAAAAAAGAGTAATGAAGTCTGCTTTAATAAGAAACACTATTGACCTACGCCCCTCAAAAATGTAAGCTTGTAATACCTTAATAAGTGAAATTTGCACTTAAACGTTTATTATGCAATGCATATTAACTTAGAAAATTTAACATTTGCACGAGCCTAAATACATTAAAAGTGAAGTCAGAATTTTTTTTCATTTTATTTTATTTTTTAGCACGTCAGTTAAAATAATAGGGAAAAAAGGCAATCAGTAATTATTTTTATAAGAAATCAATGCAAAACAGAAAAACAGAGATATGGAAATGTGGAGATAAATTTTCTAAGGTAACGAATGACCGTGAGAAGAAAGAAATGAACAAGTCCTACTGCACATGTAAAACAATAATGCTATTGTATTAAAATTAAAAACACTTCATTTTACATAAGCAAAATGCTGCAACCCTACGGACGAGACAAGTATTTTTAGCTTAGATTAGCGTGAGCCTTGAATACATCTGTTGTCGCCGCTGTTCATGGCTCGGATACGCTAGGCTTCGTACGGCCTGTGGGATAAGAATTACGTACACTTTTATAAATAGGACAGACTTTAATTTAATCGGGAAAAAAGCACGAAAACGAATGGGGGAACACCCATGCATCATTAGAAGAACGTATATCGCATACCTGTGCTAGAAAATGCAAGGAATTTTAGCCAAGAATACCTTCAACACTGATCGTAGTGTCAAACAGCTCTGTACTCCTCGCGAACACACTAAGCCAAGCCCGACCGAATTGTGTGAAAACACGTACGTTTTTGTTTTTTTTTAATACAACAGATTTTAATTAGATGAAAAAACTCTGAAAGTAATGTGAAAACGTCAATGCATCACAAACAAACGTATTTCAAACACGCTGACTTGTCAGATACGTAGATTTTTAGCTTGAATTAGCCTGCGTGTCGAAATTAGCGACTGACGGCACTGGACACCGCTATTAGGCCTCGTGCGAACTCCTCGACACCACCTGTGTGCAAATATGTTAGCGGGAGAGAATTTAATTAGGAGAAAAACGAAAAAAAAAAAAAACGATGAAAGGGACGTGTAGCCCTAATAGAGTACAGAAAAAACATATCACATATATCTTTGCTTGAAGACACCGTGTTATTTAAGCAAACACTAACACGTGAACAATGCAACCCTGAGCGAACGCGCTGAACAACAACGCCCCAGCGTCCGTGGCCTAGCAGTAACCACCACCGCCAACGCTTGAGTAAACACAGGCGCTACATCAATCAACTTGCAACACATCGTAAAAAGGTCAGTGAAACGAACATACACCCTCATGACAAACCTTTAAAAGTAAAAATCAGTGTAATTAGACCAAAAAAACAAGCCATCGAGGACACATCATTGAGAAAGCATGCCCGAGAAGCAATGTGGCCGTGAGTGCCTACCCCGGAATCACGATGCTCACATACGCGAACGTCATCAACTCATGAATTGTAGAGTGACGTAAAACAAAACCACAGTCCACGTACATCCTTTATTAAGTAAAAATTATAAAAATCAAACTGTAAAAACAAAACCAACAAGCGCGCGACTTTGAGAACTTAACGACTTGTGACGAGTGATGTTAAATCATCGCATGTGACCATAGCCTTAAATTGAATACAGACTTTTTGCACAATAAAGAGTACGCAACAGATCACTCTCGTATCCTAATACCATAAGTGAACAGAAAGGTTGTATACTGTAAGAGAGAGAGAGAGCGAAAACAATTTTTAGAATACAATTTTAAACAACATTTTGCAAACTTGTATTGGTTATGTAGGAGTAGGGAGAAGTATACTGTAAGAGAGAGAGAGAGCGAAAACAATTTTTAGAATACAATTTTAAACAACATTTTGCAAACTTGTATTGGTTATGTAGGAGTAGGGAGAAAGAGAGAGAGAGAGAGAGAGAGAGAGAGAGAGAGAGAGAGAGAGAGAGGGTGGGTGACTGAATATCGCGAGGTTGGGGAGTCAAACAACGCGTTTATTAACCTCTGTGAGCCAAAGTTGTGCAAATTTGTATAGAGAGAGAGCGTTAAGTATGCCTCAGCAACATTGAGAAACGTGAAATCTGTATTTTTATTTAACATATCAACCAGATTCAAACCTGAGAAAAAAAAACAACCCTTCATGCGAGCAAAGGCAATCAGTGAGAGAGGCAAACATGAAAATAAAACAAATTTCAAACAGCCCAGCTTTAAAATAAGCTAAAAATTTAGTGAATATGACCCTTTCATCATTTTGTGTGACCTCGTTGTATTTATAAACAGGTATATGAGAGTACAGATCCACCTTTTTAGACTGCATTAGTCCCTACTCAGATGCACACTTGTCAATTGAAACAATGTAGCCATTAGTTGAAAATTAAGAACAAAACAATACACCTTGAAGCAGTAGTCGTTTTATTTAGAAAAACTGTAAAAGAGCTTGGAAAAAATTTGGTTACCCGAGAAACAATAGTGAATTAGTAATTAGGTGATCAAAATCGAGGTGTGCCAGTATACAAACCCCTACCCAGTTAGGGGGGTATATAAGCGAGTTGACAGTTGTTCACTTGTAAGACAGAATCACCTATGTGGATATTGCTGAGAGCATCAGGACCCCTCTAATTTGCCCCACTAATTTACACCAGCACCAGGGGTACATCAGAGGATTATAAAATTAATTTTATTTCAGCCTTAGGCCACCTGAACATGGCTGCCATCACGTGATTACCTTACCACCAGAGAAGGGTGTGCACAACGAACTGTGTCGACCTCTTGTGTCACAACCCAACAAAAAAGACCACACCCAAAAAGGACCAACGCCCAAAAAAAAGGCCAACGCCCAAAACAGGACCCACGCCCAAATAAAGACCAACGCCCAAACAGGACCACAGCCCAAATAAAGACCAACGCCCAAATAAAAGACCAACGCCCAAAACAGGGGAGGTGAGGTGGTTGGTCACGTGAAATGCATTCTGCACGCGGATTGGTTAAACGCTTGTGACGTCAGGAAGGAGGGGAGGAGGGGGTTGGGGGGTCACGTGACACGAAGTCGAGGGGTAGAGGGGGTGAGTGGTCACGTGAGTCGCCTTCTGCACGCTGATTGGTTGAAAGCCTGTGACGTCAGGAAGGGGGTGGAGGGGTGGTTGGTCACGTGATGCGAATACTGCACGCTGATTGGTTGAAATCGGGGCGCCTAGCTCATTATATATGCACCCCAACTTGGTACTCATCTACTTTTATGGACGAGAGCATATAATTTTAAATAAAATCTAAGTTTGGAATCACTAGGCAATGGGAACTGACTTGTTAAGTGAATTG
This sequence comes from Rhysida immarginata, assembly GCA_023313115.1. Classification (NCBI taxonomy): domain Eukaryota; kingdom Metazoa; phylum Arthropoda; class Chilopoda; order Scolopendromorpha; family Scolopendridae; genus Rhysida; species Rhysida immarginata. Next base: position 1,364,892 of record JAHWFO010002604.1, read on the forward strand.
AAAGTAAAAATTAAAATTAAATTAGATTTATAATTTTAAGTTTTACTTTTAATTTATCATGGAGCATGTTTAATTTTTAAGTATCATTAAATAATTGACTATAATTGGACTGCATTTTCATTTCATCAAAATTTTTATTCTGAACTTTTCGGACCTTTCGGACCTTAATTTCAAAATGAAATTCTTCAAATCTTAATTTCAAAATAAAATTCTTCAAATCTTCAAATATCAAAAATTTTCGTCGTTAAATTCATTATTATTTCATATTGTCACCTTTTAAACAAGTACTGAGTCAACAATCGTGTCTGTTTCTACGAGGTGTGTACGTGAGTTTACTGCCAGAGTAGTGGACTTGTGATTACTTCAACTGTTATAAGCTTTGTTATTTAGGAATCTTTTAAATTTTTGTAGTTTTAATTCCCTTTTTAATTATATTCTTGTAAATATTGTATGTCTTTGTAAATTATTTTTAAGCCTTTACATGCTATAGAATATAAATTTAAGATATGAAGTCTTAATTTCCATTTTTACCAATTTCGGGATAAATGGGCTAACAAGTAGCTTTTGCTATCGAAATTTTATGAAGCGGCCCCAGAAGTGAGAGGATTGGCTATCCAGCAGTACTGTCCTAAATATTTTTGCAACATCCTGTACAATTCTTCTTACGTTTAATTTTCTTGGTCTTTCTTGTTGTTTCTTAATAATTCTTAAAAACTATTTTCTTTTAATTGATGAAAAGGTTTAATTTCTGAGGTTTGGCATGAGAAAAATCCTCTTCAGATCATTCTTTACTTTTTATCTGTTTCTTTTAACGTATATTTTACCTTTATTTACATCTAACCATTTTTTCTATTAGTTTTTCATTACTGATTTAGAGAAAGAAATTACGTTTGGGATAATCTTAACTCTGCTATATTTATGAAATACTTTTTCAATAAGGCTATAGTTCTTTATTGTAAGTCATCGATTGACTTGTTTTCCTGTTAAAATATTATTGTTTGGAAAAATTAATGATTTAGAAGAAATTGATAATCTTGATTTCTAGAAGGATTTATATAGCTACAAAAAAACAAATCTCAAGCGTTCTGGAGGATGCTACCCAGGCCGTTTTGAAAAAAGAGAACTTGCAGATGAGTATTGCTTCTTTGATCTTTGATGATGTAAAATGTTTTCATGTTAACATTTTCGTTTACAAAAGATGTTTTCTCTCACCCCTGAGTGGACGCCCCCATACTATGGGTTAGGGGTTTGGGTGCTTCAGGGATTCTGTGAGCTACTTTGGATTGTGTCAGGGTTGTTGCAGTGCTACTTTAGGATCACCCTTACCAGAAAGGTCATGGTTATGAAGTGAGACAAAGACTATCCAAACAAAGATATCTCATGATGTCGACGAATGAGAGACTTCATACTGCATGGGTGTGGCGCAGGTTAAAGTCACCCGCGTTCGGGAGTTAGTCAGCAGACTTATTCCAATCAGTCAGTGTTGGATATTCGTGTGAGTAGAGTGGAAGAACTATCAAGTGATCACCACCTTGTTGTCTGCACTTTGCAATTCTCTGAATCCATACCAACCATGCAAAATACAAGGTCCAGACAGACTTGGCGCATCAAATGGGAGGTACTAGAGGAGATAACATATCTTCAAGTTTCAAAGAACTACCCAGGGATCACGGTACTGTTGAAGGGGAGTGGTAGTTGTTTAAAACTGCTGGGATTATTTCGGCTGCATTGTGTTGTAGTCCTAAGCAGCTGAGTGTGGCGCAGTGCAGTGGGAAAAGGACTGCATGGTGGAACGATGAAGACAAAGAAGCTGTCAAGGCAAAGGAAGCCCATTTGCTATGGTTTGCAAATAAGTCAGCTTCGAGTCGAGTGGTGTACACTGAGGCGCGAAAAGTACTAGCTAAACCCAAGGAGAATTTCGGGGAACAATGGGAGGCAGACTATCGTTCAGCAAACAAGGTATTTTGGCAGACTGTGCGCCGTCTCCGTAGAAAGAAGTCTCTTTTATCGCAAACTATTAAGACTTCAGATGGGAAGCTTCTGAAAACAGAGGACAGCGTGTTGCATAAGTGGAAGGAATACTCTAAATCTCTTCTTTGTCAGGATACAGCAAAACTGGGGCACATGAGGTGCTACCTTGGAGCAGAGAATAGTCACAGAAGTATCCCCAAAGCAAAGTCAGATGGGCAGTTATGTCCCTGAAGACTGGCAAAGCTGCAGTTGGTGATGAAATCCAGTTGGAGATGTTATAGGCCTTAAATCAGGATGGCATCCTGTGGCTGACTCGGGTGTGTCAGGTTGCTTGAATATCTGGCCAGGCCCCAAAGCAATAACAGACAGGAATTGTGATCCCTAGAGGCATCTCTTTGCTAAGCGTTTCTACGAAAGTGTATCCTAAGTGTCTGGAAAAGAGAGGTCGGGAAATATTAGACTGCAAACTGTCGGGGGAGCAGTGTGGTTTTGACTTGGCCGAACCAGCAATCCTGGGAGTATGCAAAAGATGGCGACGCTTGCTTTGTGGACCTCCAAAAAGCATATGTTAGAGTTGCTTGGGAGTAGCTCTGGCAAGTTTTGCAAGAGTAAGGAGTGGATGGGCAATTACTGGTTGCTATCATGTCTCTGTACGAAAGCTCCGAGATGTATATCCGGATAAATGGCAATAAGTCAAGACCATTCACCAAGGGTGTTGGACTCCACCAATGGTGTGTACTGTCGCCCCTCTTATTCATTATCTTTATGAACTGGATAGACAGGGGCAGCTGAGGCAATGAGCGTGTTTCTGTGGCTGACTGCCTGGGGTAGAGGTTGCTCTTTGCTGATGACCTTGTCTTCCTTGGGTCTTCTTAGACGAATCTTCTGCATGCACTATACCCGTTTGCAGCAAACGAGAAGACTCTGGGATGAAGATCAGTGTGGCTAAGACTGAGGTTCTGGTCCTTTCAAGACACCCTGCTCAGTGCGCTCTCCATGTTATGCGAACCCCATTGACGCAGGCGCAGAAGTTCACATATCTGGGGGAGTGACGGGCAGCAGGAGAAAGAATTGGTTGTTCGGATCAGTGCAGCAAGCTGTGCTAGATGTTAACTGTGGCGATCTGTGGTAATGAAATGCGAACTGGGTAACAAAGCCAAGCTCTCCATCTTCAAATCTAACTTTGTCCACATTCTCATCTATGGTCATGAGCCTTGGGTAATGACTGAAAGAGTGCTATCGCGGGTACAAGGAGGGCGAAATGAGATTTCTGAGAGGTGTGGCAGGTGATACCCTACTAGATAGAGTGCACAGCAGCACAATAAGGGAGTCTTTAGGTGTTGAGCCGCTACTTCTCCGCTTTGAGATCTCCATTGTGCTTGTATGACCACGTGATACGAATGCCGCAAACTGGCCTTCCCAGGCAGTTGTTATTTTTCAAGCCAGTGGGTAAGAGACCAAGGTGTCGGCCTAGAACCAAGTGGCTAGACTACATGGAGAATCTGGGTATTACCAGGGAGGACTTGTGCCTGATAGCGGAAGACCGCGAACGCTCGCAATCTTCCATAGGGCTACCGACCCCGCGACCTTAACAGATAAGCGGGTTTGAAAAGTAAGTAAGTAAGTATGTTTTCTCTTTTGCCATATTTATTCTACAATCTCCCTAGAGGAGAAGAGGCCGAAATCATAGGGCATGAATCTCGACAAAGTAAAGAACGTCATATGAAGCAATGTAATGTAATTGACGTTCTGCATAAAGTCTCGCCACAACGATGCCACCAACGTTCCACAAGGTCTTCTCTGAAAGATTCGCCGGATAGAGTGTGATAGGTACTAACAAAACTAATTACCCTAATTGTCTCATATACCTGTTTTCTCTCTTCTTCCCTTCGTGCTGTTATCAGTGTTTCATATGGTGTTTCCATCAGCTTTGTCATAATCAAGACGCAAAGAGTTGAGTCCTTTTACCCTATTCTGCATTACATTAGAAGTAACTTTGAATAAAACTCGGAAACGTGTGAGCTACTGCAGATGGTGTCTGGGGATAAATAATTCACATTTTACTCAGGACCATTCGAGGAATTGTCCCCTAAACTGAAAGACTTTTCATTCAATCACGATATTGGCGAATGACTAGAAAAAAACTTAGCGTAGTTATGGCTGCAAGATTTTCCAGAAAAGTTCATAGTGACGTCATATTCTAAAAATTACCAGGCCTGAACATGACGTCAATACTGTATTGTTGAAGCACTAAGATTGTGATGTTGAAGTAACTTTTGTAATAGCACCACCAGTTTACGTAATAATGTTTTATCGTTTCCATGTTCAGGCCTCGTAGTATCTAGAAGACCGTGGTAAAGGGCAACTTCAATGCAGTGACTTATGCATAAGGAATAAATAAATAGGCTCTACTAAATTTATATTACTTGGTCATAAATTGGGCTTCCGATAGTTCCAAAAGACAATCTGCATAATTAAAGAGACATAATTTATGAAGATAATTACATGCCGATGAGAATATTTCAAATATTTGTTTCCCCTGGTAAGGTTAAATTGAATAAAAAGCGATTGGTTTTCGAATTTCTTGCCTGATTGGATAATTTATATAAATTGATAAAAAAAACTTATCATAAAACTGATTTATATTAACCTCGTGAGATAAAAGACCACTCACTTTAATGATTGTTTGGATCGACAGAGTTATCCACTGTGGCATGCTCAATGAAAAGTCATTACAATGTTTAAACTGATCTTTCCAGATAAATAGATTGGTAGAAGCTGACCAGTCACATGGCCGCCCTACAACGCCTCTTGACTTTTTCTTATGGGGCCATGTAAAAAATACAGTTTCTGAAACACAACTCGTACTAGATCTGTAAATTTGAAACCGGAATTTGCCCCAGCTGTCAATATAATAACCATCAAACTGCTTCGTTGGCGCCATTTTCTTAAATCTGACAAAGATTTTCATCTCATAACAATACAAGTTTCATACAACAGCATAGTTTGTCATAGTGTTGAAGAGGTCGAATTTTGCGCCTGAAAACTACGAACTGCGGACAGCATTGATTTTCTGTTACCATTTGATGAAAACTGGTATAGAATCGCATCGAATGAGCATGATCTTAATCAATCACAGTACTTTGAGTATTTAAAAAGTTCAAAAGTGGCGATTTTGACGTGAGAAACGATGCTCTGTGTTTGGTGGGATCAGATCGCTGTGATCTATTATGAGCTGCTGAAACCTGGTGAAACCATTAATACTGAATGCTACCGACAACAAATGTACGATTTGAATCAAGCTTTGCTTGAAAAACGACCAGAATATCAAAAAAGCAACACATTTCTGAGTGAGTTTGCTTCAAGATAATGCACAATCACACACAGCAAACTGACCAACAAAACTATCGGGGCATTAAGTTGGGAAATAATTTCGCATGCGGCTTACTCACAAGATTTTGCCCACAACGAATACTACTTATGTAAATCGATGTGACACGCACTTGCTGAGCAGTGCTTCACTTCTTATGAAAATATAAGAAAATGCCTCGATGACTGGTTTGCCTCAAAAGAACAGTATTTTTTGACGTGGCATCCAGAAATTGTCAGACAGGTGGGAAAAATGTATAACCAGCGATGGGCAATACTTCGAATAACATGTTTTTTTTTATCATTTTTAAACAATAAACGTGTATTTTCTATACAAAAATTCCGGTTACATATTTACATCCTGGTAAGTTTAGCTGAACTTGAGCAGAGAATTACAAATCAAAAGCAAACAACCACTACTGTAATGACAGCTGTGCATCAGTCTTACAAATATTGTGAACATATTGAACATTTACTTTTATAATTACCCAATGTTGTTTACTGTGGCTTTACATTCCTGTTGTCACAAAATTATTTTTTGTTAGGTACGATTATGGCAAAATAAAATTCGACAAATAATTTGGACTAATTTTAATAATAATAATTTTAATAGCCCAAAATTGGAATACAGAAAACATGGATCCATTCAAAAGAAAATTACAAATGACATATAAGTAAAACAGAAAACAAATTAACTAAAAAAAATTTTGTCGAGATAAAATATGAGATTTAAGTTTCTTATTAAAATGTGAACAATATGTAGTGCAGGCTCGATTAGAACATTTGTAAATCTGACTTATGATTTCATATGGTAAATCATTCCAATGAGGCACAAATTTAAACGCAAAACAAAGTTCTTCAAATTTAGAAATGGCATTAGGCCAAACAAACTTAAAACGTCTAGTACAATGAATGTCAAGACAATCATTAAAATAATGAGAAATAAAATTAAAAGGATGATTATGATCACAAAGAGCAGCAGCAACGTCTCGAAGATGAAAAAACAAAATCAAGGATTCAAAATTTAAAATATCATTATTAATACAGTTCATCGTAATCGACTGAAATCTAGAGATCTTAAGAGTCATTCGTAAAAGAACATTAAAAACTATTTTCAAGGAATGTAAATATTGATTTTTAGTGCTACTCCAGATGACCGCCCCATGCTTAATAACAGATATGGCATGTGATTCAAAAATTATTTTCATTTCATTAACAGAGAGGATCTTCATCAACTTTTTAAAAAGTAGTTTTTTCTTATTCAATTTTTGACCAAATTGTCAATATGTTCACAGAAATTAAAGTTCATATCCCATGTTATACCAAGGAAACGTACACAATTGCTAAAAAGATTAGATTGTTTGTAATCAAAAAAATTAATTTTTTGAGTTTTACTTTCATTAAGATTCATTTCACGAGATAATTACCAGTTTTTGACAAGAGTAAGGTCATTATCAACATAATTAGCAATGACCGTTTCATCTAGGCAATCAAAAGTTGCCAACAAACAATTATCATCAATATAGGAAAATAGTTTAAAATGAAGATCTAAACTGTGAAGGGAAGCAGAAAAAACTGAAAAGAAAATATTACTAAATTTAGTCAACTATTTTTTGAAAGCCCAAAAAACATTTTTTTTAAAGCCACTGATCATGCTTTTTCAATAAAAAGCGACGTTCAAAAAATTAATTACCAATAAGATCCAAGGTAGGACCTTTAACACCAAGTGATTCTAAATCTTCTAACAACTGATTACGTGGAACAGAATGGAATGCTTTGGCCACATCTGTATTCAACATGATAACAAATTTACCCTCTTTTTTAGCATTATAATGAAATCTAAAAATTTCCATTAACAAAAAATGAGCGCTTCGTCCTTTAGTGTGGCCCCATTGTTGTTTAGTCAATTTTAAACATAAATACTCTTTCAGATCAGAGAATAAAGTGTCATCAACAACCTTAAAAATAATACAAGTTTTTGCCACAGGACGAAAATTATGAAATCATCACAGTCACCTTTTTTAAAGAACGGAGTAATAAAAGCGTCTCTCCAAAGGGATGAATAACTCGCACTATCTATAATAATATTACAAAGATTAGCAATATACTTACTCAAATATAAGTCATAAGATTTTTTAAAACAATATAATCAAAACGATTATCCGGAGTATTATTTTTAGACTTCTAACAATTGAAGTATAAGATGACATCATCAGAACAAATAAGGAATGCCGTTGTTATTTGACACACTAATATTAGAATTTGTAATCACATTATTTTCGTGATGGACATCAAAAGGATTAACACACCAGTTGAGAAAAAGATCTTTGGTTTCTTCAGACATACGGGTATCATCAGATCGGGATTGATTATTAACAAGATTCTACAAGGCTTTTTGGTTGTCCTGGTGGGACATATACACGTTTCTCTTAGATTCTTTGCAGACACTTTTAAATTTCTTAACTTTTTTAAGATCAGGGTCATTACATGCACAAAAACGTTTATAGTCATTAATCTTATACAGCCAGCACTTATGAACATAATTATTCCACCATGATATGTGAGCACTTGATGCGGGATTTAGCTACCTTGTAGACAAAACCACTTGAATGGAGAACTTTTGAAACAATGTCGTAAAGACAGGTGACAAAATCATCAGTTTGTAATACATTCGTCAACCGTTTTCATTCCTGAATAAAAACGGAAGTACATTCTTTCCATTCGACATTAGAAAAATCTTTACTGGCACTAATATATGAAAAAGGATGCTTCTTAGTTTTAAGAGGACATTAAAACCAGCAATAATGACTTTGTGATGAACTTTGTAGAGATCTTCATACTGAACAAAAATAGGAAACAAATCACTTGGGGTGAAAATCTGATCAATAGTAGATGTAAACCACAATTAGCAGCACAATTCACTAACTTATTGTGAGACATGCATTCTGGACTAGTATCAGAATGAAAGTGACCCATTAACACAGTAAAGTTTAACGAGGGAAGATTGCATTAATCATATCAATACATTCCTGAAGTGGAGCACTTGGGGGCTTGTAAATCAGCATAATATTCAAAACAGTATTACCAAGAGAGAGTTCAACAGTAATAAGACTGATACCGTCCCTATTCTCACCACAAGTACTTTTAGCACAGAAACCTTTTTACGAAAAACTATAAAGTTGGAGAAATGGAGTTCATCTGTAAGAATATCGGCATTAAGCCAAGTCTCCGTAATACACATAATGTCAATCTGATTGCTATGAAGGAAGATCACAATGTCATCCAATTTATTAATAACAGAACGGGCATTCATTAATCCAACTCTATGCACAGGATCAGTAGTTTTCGACCTCTTATTCTTCGATATGAGGCCTCCCCTGCCTAAGACAATTTTCCTCCTCCTGTGATAGAATATGGGGATCACTTCCTTTAAACATTCTATACGATATATTATTTGGCCATATGTCCCTAGATAACCATTTTTCATAGTCAGTCGAGTCAAGTTAAAGAAAAATATACATTGTCAACTTGCCGGATGTATTCACCCAATGTCCACATTGAACTATAGGCATATTTTTAGCCTTCAACCACTCAATAATCTCTTTAATGTCTGTTGAGTGTTCAATATTACCCAATCTGAGAAGGACCTTCCTATCAGACCTTTCCTTTTTCTTCGCACCAAAAGGTGCAATCTAATTGTCTAATTGACGTACCCCTTTGAATGTCTTTATTAATTTGATTCTGGCGATGGCCATTAACGAAATTAATATTCTTACCATGATCACTTCTTTCACTGTCAATATTGTCCTGATTATTCATAATTAAAGGTCTCTGAGCCACACCAGTATCACTACCTTGCTGGTGAATGTATTCTCTTGGCTCAATCTTAACCTCCTTATCACGGCGATTGTAATCCATCTTGTCAATCAGAGATAATAATTTCTATTCCAATTGATAAATTTTTTTATTCATCATATAATTCATTTTCTCAATATAAGTATATTAATTATTATCACCATGTGCGCTGTACAACTTTCCAATTGACTTTTCTATCTTTTACAAAGCATTATCCATTAAATTTCACTTTGAAATTTAATAGCAGATCAAAAATTAAGATCATTGTTAAAAGCAATCACGTGATTTCATAAGTAATAATTATTTCGAAATCTCCAAATTCCCAATAGTTATTGAGATACTGACACTGGTAACAGAACATCCTGTATAATATCTATGAGGGGCTTTCAAATTTGACCTGGACAATATTTTTTGTAAATTTCATTGCTGTAAAAATCTAAACTTTCTTTGTTGGGATGGCAACTACAACCTGTCATGCAAATGCAGCACCACTAATCCAGTTGCCATGAAACCGATTGTTTGTTTAAACAAAATGGCGGACAGTGATGTGTCGACCAAAGTGGAACAATGAATAATCAAGTTTCTGCACAACGAAAGTGTGAAGGCATCTGCAATGAATTTCACTTGATTGTGGGTGATTGGTTGGTCCGATTTGGATGATTTTTTTTTGTTTTGTTTGTTTTTTTATGCTGAACAAGTTTGCAATTGGGTTTTTTTCTTTATCCCTTACGGTTTTTGAGATAAATTTTAAATGTGTGCTAATTTGCATTTTTGGGATGATGAAAAGTGCACCATGGGATAGGCCACCCACAACTTCCTATTCATTTGATTCATCAAAATTGGCATATCTGCTTGGTTTCAAAAAATAAAAGGGAGGTTCAGACTTTTGTATTCACCCTGTATATAGTTGGCCCATGCATAGTGTTGGTGAATTGCTTGTCGATACCATTGTTTTTACCTATTCTTGCACAAACTTTGCTTTGCACTGTTGGTCAAGATATATCTGTTATTAAGTTGTATCTCCATCATCATGAAATCAATATTTTTTAGTGCACAATAAAACTTTTGGGGGCAGCAGTCCTATGGAGACAGAGTCTATGCATGTGTATTGAAAAATATTGGATTTTTTAAATTCTGACTTCGGATTCTTAAAGTCTGTAAGAACCACTCTCTATCTCTTTGTCTTCATCGATAAAATTGGGTTCAAAGCTTGAAAAGTTCCACACTTTCAGGGCCTGTCTCCTAAACGGTTGGATCAATTGAAAAAACACCAAGAATAAAACATTTCTCGAGTATTGTATACAATCTGATTATACCATTAAATGTAGGGGTTCTTGTTTAAGATTTCAAAGTTACCCCCCTCCCCCAGGGGGAGGTCATTTTTTAATTAATGAATTTCCCCCGCGAAATAATTCACTTTTGATTTTGGACATTTTTTCGCAAAATGCTTAGTTTCCGACATATTCAGTTGTCTCAAGATAAAAGCCTCACCCTCTACAGGGTGTCTCAGAATTCCTTGTACAAACTTCTAGGGGAGTTAGTATGGGTGATTCTAAGCAAAAAACTTCATATGAACATGGGCCGAATTTGAACGATAACTGAGATATGAACAGAAATAAAAATGCTGCCACCAAGATCAACAAGTTAATAACTCAAGTTCCGTAAAGCCTAGATTAATGAAATCTGGCGGAATAACAGGGTACATAAGACTGTGTATACCGTTAAGATGTGATTGAATTCCAACAAGAAGTTTCCGAGTTACCAGACGAAGCTGTTGTTTCTGATGCCCGGATAACTTTTTCTCTTCTCGGCCCAATCTTTAGATCTAACCTTCTTAAAACGTTTTCCTTACCCTTGACGTAGAAGCTCTTACACCATGATGCTCTAGACGAAGCTTCCATTGTTCAAATGTTTCCAATGCCCGATAGCCAAAATTTCTCTGATGCCAAATTTTTATCTTTTTGGTGCCAAATTTCTCTGATCTGTACTCGTTCTTTCTGTATTCTTTTCAAACATACAAATTTTCGCCCGCATCACCATTGCTCCAACCGGGGATATATGAAATAGCGTGTAGCAAATATCCGATGATCTACCGTGGGGCAACTTGCAGGAATGTCCTTACAAGATTTAAAGAGCACAAGGCTAATGCCAGGAACGGATGCCCTGAAAAATCTGCAGTGGCTAAGCACATGTTTGAGACGGGACACGAGGTACTACTCAAGGATAGTAGATTAATTAGAATTATAAAAAATCAGAATGCACTTGATGCCTTTGAGTCATTGGAAATTGCTAAGAAGAACCCAGATTTATTATTAAATGGAGATGCGGGTCCCATCGGTAATTCAACATTGATAAAATCGTTGAAGCTTTTTGGTTGTTAATTTATTTTTCTTGGTCGTTTGTATAATGTGGGTAGGGATTTTTTGTCGATATATCGATTATTGTGTTATTATGCTTGCTTTGGCGGCCTAGTTATTTCTCCTAGGTCCGCGTTTTTGTAAGAAGAGGCTCCTGGTCCTGTATTGGTTGTGAACCTTGCTTGTCAGCAGCAATTAGAGGACCGGTAGTCTGTTCCACTATAAATTGTACTGACGAACTGTATTGATTATCGAGGAGGGACGACGTAGACGGATCAAGGTATCACTCTACTCTCTTTTCAGTTATCATTTCATTACTCCCATTCCACGGTGCACCTTTTTCAGGACGATATTCACTTTCTGTTACGTCTTACGTGCTGGTCCCTGGCGTTGGAATTAATATTCCCGTAAACCACTACATCAAGACGCTCATTATCCTTCTGGGTCCCTGGCGTTGGGATTTCCTCGCAAATCTAACTAAGGACTTTTTTCATATCTTTTTTATTCTAATTATTCACAAGTGGGTCCCTGGCGTAGAATTAACTTTCTCGCAAACTTGACATGTTCTCTTTTTCCTTAGAGCTAGAGTGGGTGCGTCCTTCTTAGGACGGCTTCTTTAGCACACACCTAGCTGCGAGGTTACTCTCCCCCCTGGTTCTATCTATATATATAAAGAAGGATGTTTGTGGGTCTGTGCGTCTGTATGTCTGTGGGTCTGTGTGTATGTTTTTTATTCAAATCTACAGTTTTATTCCGATCTTGATAAAATTTCGCATACATGACCTTCAAAGCATGAGGATTATAAAAAATGAAATATTTATTGCCTCACTGTCTACCTCAGATTTCGGAAAAATAATAAATATCGATAAAAAATCGATATTCATGGTTATGGCAAGGCATATTAATGAGAAATATCTCATGACCAACAATGCAAGGCAAAGTTGGTACAACAATAGGTATCAACAATGGTATCAGCACGCAATTCACAAACACACTGCATGAACCAACAATATATATCTCATGACCAACAATGAAAGGAAAAGTTTGTGCAAGTGTAATTATCCCGGGCAACGCCGGGTACCTCTTCTAGTACAATTATATTTTAGGAATATGATGGCTTCGTCCTAATTAATGACGCTGAATTCGGCAAAGGAGTCTTTGCTAGCGCTGGATGGCAAAAGTGTGTTCTACGAAAGGGCCTACAGGGATGCTTGTTTGGATCCTAGGTTTGCTGCATTTGACCTAGTATTTAATGAAATGCTAGAATCTCTCAGGAACGACATAAACGCCAAGTACAATGCACTGGAGGCGAAGGTCGACTCCTTACGGACACGTTTTGACAAGAAATTCAATGGAATCAACACGGAAATTCAAAACTCTCGTACAGACGTCATCAACAAAATAAATGATTATATAAAAGCCTTTGAGATATGTTCTGGGACTTCAAAGGCGGGAAACTCCAAGGAAGGAAATAAGGTAAGAGAAAATTTTCAACCTATCTCGCTTGCTAACAAAGTGCATGGACAGGATAATCGTGACTGTTGGACAAACGGTAACAACAAAAGAAGCCATTCCGACGGAAGTGATGGAGAAGTATAAGACATTGCCTGGCCAGTTGTTCTTTGCTAAAAAAACAGAAGGGGGACTAGAACGGAAAATTCCCAGATTAAGGTAAGTGAAAAGAAAGCTATTTATATTCCCCCTATTATCATGAGACATCACGGGAAACCAATTAAGGAATTGCTAAATGAGGTAAAAAATCACGTAGCATTAGATAAGATTACTGCACATACTGGACGCTCAGACTCTATCAAAATAAAATGCCACGATGAGGAAACTCACAAAACCCTCGTGTCAGGAATCAAAATGAATGGTGTGCTTAAAATCCAGCATCATCAGCTCAAATCTGAGAAACTGTTAAAATACGTTGTCCATAATGTAGATATAAGGTATGTCATGGAAGATCTTTCGCAGATCTTAGAAACGCTAACTACTTCCCGGATAAGGCAGTTAGAATTAAAAAAGCAAATGGTGAAGTTGAGATGCCAATGGTTCTAGTACTCCTACAAAACACTGAGCACAATAAATCTTTCCAAAATTTAAAGCGCATTGGTCCACTTGCTGTAACAGTTGAATTGTTTAGGGGCAACAAGAAGACCTTACAATGATACAATTGTTTACGTTTTGAGCGCGTGTCCCAGGGCTGCACCGAGTCGCCGCGTTGCAACAAGTGCGCGGGCGACCACCAGTCAAGGCACTGCACCAATATAAAAGGTAAAGACACTCCTAAATGTATTCGATGTGAAGGCCAGCACACATCGAGTTATACAAAGTGTCCCAAATACCCACAAGTTAAAAGGAATAGAACTTCCAAAGTAGCTGAAGGAAGAACTTTTGCATCCATTACTTCTGCTTCTATTGGTAAGGGAGTCGCTGACCACGACGAATTGGTTAAAATTCAAAGGTATCTGGGCAACCTAATAAATATGTTAAAGGATAGTGGCAAAGTGTTGCCGTAGACCACTCAAACTGAGACAAGACAATAATCATGGATAGACACCCCTATAAAAGTTATAAATCAAGGTAAGCTACATTGCACTATATAGAATGCGAGGGGGATCCCTCGCAAGTGTCATGAGTTCTACGATTTCCTCACAAGCTGGAACATCGATTTTGCCTTCTTGTGCGAAACCCATCTCAAACAGAGTAAGACTTTCATTCTACCAGGGTACTATGTTTACCGGAAAGATAGACCCCCTAAAAAAGCTTCACATCCAGCCTCTGGTGGGGTAGCTATTGTTGTAAAAAGAGGTATTATTCACAAAAAGATTGTCACACCTAACCTTGTCAATATGGAAGCAGTTTCCATTGTCATCAAAGATGCTGATGTTGAAGAAGTCAAGTTTACTTCCCTAAACAACCCACCCAGGCACAAGTTGGACCCTCGCGACTTAGATGAAGTAATGTCTGGGCCCACCCTAGTAGTTATGGCGGGTGATTTGAATGCGCCACACCCACTCTGGAAAACGAGATGCACTGACCAAAGTGGCTAGGTACTTACAGGTAGATAAGATAGACACTTCCGTTATTGGCCCTCTTGAAGATACATACTACTGTGATCACTCACCCACTAGTGACGTACTCGACAATGCTGTTCTCAAGGGGTTTTTCAATCTCAACAATATTTTTACAGTAATAGCCTCATCATCTGATCACCTACCAGTTGCACTAAATTTTGAGGGGGAAAATATCGACCTAAGAATAAATCTTCGATATAGGCAGGACTGGAAATTTTTTATAGAACTTAGGATTGACAGTAACATTCCCTATCAGAATCCCGTCACCAGCAGTGACATTGACGAAAATATCAAAAAGATCACTCACTCCATCTCAAGATGGCTACAAATGCTAGTACTACACCGGTGGATTGCAAGCGGCCAGATCATCTGGAACTTCCTCCCTCCATCAGGCAACTCAACCAGGAAAAAAACACCTTCAGAAGATTTTTCAATTGAAACATGGAAGGAAAAATTGTGCGACAAGGATTCGAACCAGGAACCTCGACTATCATGGCCGATGCCTCTACCAATTGGCCTATCGCAGATACCACGGACAGCGAAGCTGTCTCAAGGTGTCTTTAGGACAACCAAGTTGTCACGGTGGAAAGCCCAATGGGAGACGGGAACCGGGCCCGCAGATCGAGAATTTCTCCACTCCAAACCATAAGAAAGTTGATGAACTCATAATTAAATAATAATAATAATAATAATTATTAACTGGAGAAGCGTCTCCAAGCAAAGGTAATGATTATTCAACTGAAAAATGGAAGGAAAAATTCTGCGACCCGGATTCGAACCAGGAACCTCGACTATCATGGCCGATGCCTCTACCAATTGGGCTATCGCAGATACCACGGACAGCGAAGCTGTCTCAAGGTGTCTTAAAGACAACCAAGTTGTCAGGGTTGAAAGCCCAATGGGAGACGGGAACCAGGCCCGAAGATGGAGAATTTCTCCACTCCAAACCATCAGAAAGTTGATGAACTCACAATTAAATAATAATAATTTTTAACTAGAGAAGCGTCTCCAAGCAAAGGTAATGATTTTTCAATTGAAAAATGGAAGGAAACATTCTGCGATCCGGATTCGAAGCAGGAACCTCGACTATCATGGCCGATGCCTCTACCAATTGGGCTATCGCAGACACCACGGACAGCCAAGCTGTCTCAAGGTGTCTAAAAAACAACCATGTTGTCAGGGTTGAAAGCCCAATGGGAGACGGGAACCTGGCCCGCACATGGAGAATTTCTCCACTCAAAAACATCAGAAAATTGATCAACTCACAATTAAATAATAATAACAATTATTAACTGGAGAAGTGTCTCCAAGCGAGACGGGAACCCGGCCCGCAGAATGAGAATGCTCCACTCCAAACCATCAGAAAGTTGATGAACTCACAAGTAAATAATAATAATAATTATTAACTGGAGAAGCGTCTCCAAGCAAAGGTAATGATTTTTCAATTGAAAAATGGAAGGAAACATTCTGCGATCCGGATTCGAACCAGGAACGTCGACTATCACGACCGATGCCTCTACATATTGGGCTATCGCAGACACCACGGACAGCCAAGCTGTCTCAAGGTGCCTTAAAGACAACCAAGTTGTCATGGTTGAAAGCCCAATGAGAGACGGGAACCTGGCCCGCAGATGAAGAATATCTCCACTCCAAACCAAAAGAAAGTTGATCAACTCACAATTAAATAATAATAATAATTATAAACTGGAGAAGCGTCTCCAAGCAAAGGTAATGATTTTTCAATTGAAAAATGGAAGGAAAAATTCTGCGACCCGGATTCGAACCAGGAACCTCGACTATCATGGCCGATGCCTCTACCAATTGGGCTATTGCAGACACCACGGACAGCCAAGCTGTCTCAAGGTGTCTTAAAGACAACTAAGTTGGCAAGGTTGAAAGCCCAATGGGAGACGGGAACCTGGCCCGCAGATCGAGAATTTCTCCACTCCAAACCAAAAGAAAGTTGATGAACTCGAAATTAAATAATAATAATAATAATTATTAACTAGAGAAGCGTCACCAAGCAAAGGTAATGATTATTCAACTGAAAAATGGAAGGAAAAATTCTGCGACCCGGATTCGAACCAGGAACCTCGACTATCATGGCCGATGCCTCTACCAATTGGGCTATCGCAGACACCACGGACAGCCAAGCTGTCTCAAGGTGTCTTAAAGACAACCAAGTTGTCAGGGTTGAAAGCCCAATGGGAGACGGGAACCAGGCCCAAAAATGGAGAATTTCTCCACTCCAAACCATCAGAAAGTTGATGAACTCACAATTAAATAATAATTATTAACTGGAGAAGCGTTTCCAAGCAAAGGTAATAGTTTTTCAGTTGAAAAATATCAGGGAAATTTCTGCGACCCGGATTCGAACCAGGAACCTCGACTATCATGGCCGATCTCTCTACCAATTGGGCTATCGCAGACAACATGGACAGCCAAGCTCTCTCAATGTGTCTTAAAGACTATCAAGTTGTCAAGGTTGAAAGCACAATGGGAGACGGGAAACCGGCCCGCAGAATGAGAATTCTCCACTCCAAACCTTCAGAAAGTTGATGAACTCACAAGTAAATAATAATAATAATTATTAACTGGAGAAGCGTCTCTAAGCAAAGGTAATGATTTTTCAATTGAAAAATGGAAGGAAACATTCTGCGATCCGGATTCGAACCAGGAACCTCGACTATCATGACCGATGCCTCTACCAATTGGGCTATCGCAGACACCACGGACAACCAA
>JAHWFO010002643.1:0-10743 GCA_023313115.1 Rhysida immarginata
ATCCTGATTGGTTCTTTTATCACCCATCGTTCTTTGCGCTCATATCCTTTCTCTCCCCCTCCTCGTCTGCCTTTAGCGCTTTGCATTGCCAGTAAATTGTCAGTTGAAACACGACCGCAGAACGCGACAGGACGCGCTTGCTCGTTTGTTCACGCAGCTACCGACTTATCGAGGTCAAGTTGCCTCGACCGCGGAGGTTGTCGCCAAGTTTCCAACATGACATCGACCGATTCTTGGTTTCAGTCTCTACTCTTGGTCGTCTTCCTTGTGTCCTGCCACCTTTATGACACTATCTAGAGAGAGTCATGGATTTAAAATGCTTCTTCGTCCGGCCTCGGCCAAGGAAAATGGAGAACATCGCCTCTGAATCTCAAAGCTGCAGACAGTCCATCATGCACGTGAGTATATTTAAACGTATATTTGTAAACATTTTTTAAAGAAAATAAGTTGTCAACATCTTGTAAATTTAATGAGGAAGCAATGCTTAGTAGTCTGCAATCGTAGTATTTAAAATAATTTGCTTTTTCTGCAAAAAAAAAAAAAAATAATAATAATAATAATTGCTCTCGCATTATTTTTTTTCTATGATGATTGAAATACGGCTAGAACAGAAGATAAGGATTATGTCGGATAGGCGGAAAAATATTAATATATTTCGTATTTAGCAAATAAATATTTGCTCTCTTGGATATCCACGATTATTCTTGCTTATGTCATTCGGAGTTAGAAATTGGCGCCAAATGTACACGGTTCAAATTCAGTTAGGGCTTCACAATTTTCTATGCCTTTTTTTGAATAATGTTACTTTTATAGCCTTCATCAAATAAAATAAGGAAACTAATTTATCCACATAATTGCTTAGATTTAAAGTTATCCACAAAAACTTTCTTTTTGTTTGAGTTCATTGTATTTTTTGAACATCGTGAAAATTGAGCGAGACAAAACATCTCCATCTCCTATCCTCTTATTAACCTGTCTTCTTGATGTTTCACTTTGTTTGTCGCGTGTAATTTGTCAGGTTCATTAGTAACAAATAATTGTCACAAGCCGCAAGGTGCCTTTTCATTGATTCGTTCTATTCTTTAAAGCAGAAGCGCTCACCCATTCGTTAAAAGATTTTTGCGCTTCTTCTATCAAGACCTCCTTCCGAAGTTTGTTTTTCTGTACATTTGTGTGTAATTTCTTCAATTAAATCAATAAAGCCTTGCACTAGCATAACTTTTCAGACGCATGCTGTTAATTAATTGAATACCTGATATAAAAAATATGAAATTTGTTAAATTACTATAATAAGAGGGTAACGTGGAGATCTAAACTCCCAAAACACGCTTCAACGGTAAGCGTGTAGGACGAGGAAGTAAAAAAAGAACCAATCAATTTTAATTCTGAGATGAAAATGTATCTTCTGCTAGAGTATTAAATATTAACATATAAGTATTTTAATAGAAATAAAATTGAATATTAAAGAAGTTTCAGACATTTTCGATTCGTCTTTACCGTTTTACTTCAGCTCTCATTTCCTTAGTCGCTTGCTACCCATCAACGATCTTATTATTGAGAAATATTGGGACGTTTAGAATGGCGTGGTTGATGCGTTGTCTTGGCAACGCTCATCTAAGAACCCACTCTCAGACCGTTAGAAGAGCAAAAGAAGGTAGTTGGAAGTGACTTGTATCGTTCTGTAAAAACTGTTAGCATTATTTACACAATGGTAAGAAGCTCTTTTGCCAAGATGTAATCGACTGCAACGGCTGGGGCTCGTGCACGACGAGCACAAAAGTCGAAACTTAAGATTTGTTTCAGGACTTGAAAAATGATATAATAATTCTCGTTGCCGTGAAAGAGGGATGAGGAGATAAAATATGAATGGAATGTTAGGGGTTTGAAAAGTGTTAGTTTTTATTTTTTTATGTGAAAGCAGTAGGAAATGATGTCTATTTGCAAATTTCTCTTAAATTTATATTTGAGAGACGTAAACTTGAAAAGTGAGACAAGTGAGACTACATATTTTTATATTAAAAAGATACCCTAAAACGAAGTAGTAAGCCTTCCTTGGATGTTTTTTTATAAATTTGATATGAAGTACAAAAATATTTTAAACTAATTTGAAATTTTGAAATAATGATGTAACAACTTGGAACGATTCCAAAGTTGTTCCTAACAAGGGTTGCTATAAACTAAAAAATAAAAAATCCATAAGCAACAGGGTAACACAAACGTTAAAATAAATAAAAATAAAATGTAGTATTGAAAATGTTTTTATTTTTAATATAAAATTTAAAATCACCGAAACAAGTCTAACTATGAATTCCCTGTGCACTTGTTAAAATCTATCACGTCCATCTTGCTTCATCAGAGGAACTCTTATAGAAATTTCGCACACGAGGTAAACTTCTGCAATCCCCCATAAACTATGTTGTTTTATTTCCATGGCTACCAGTTCACTTTTCTTTCGTGTAATTTTCAGTTGCAATCTGATCGAACAATTTCATTACAAACACGTATTGCTAGACCAGCCATATGCAAATCGCTGTCGGGGGTTCCTCAGAAGGAGGAAGTTTTTCTTTATAAACTACTCGCATCGATGCCTTCCATTAACAAAACGACCAAAATGTTTCATAAAGAACTTGCTTTAAATAGCCATTGTATAGTACACTTTATAATAAAGATCTATACAGAAAGTAAGAAAAATTCGCGACCTACAGGGTTGTACAAAGTAATACGAACACACTTGATTTTAGACGTTTTGTCGAATATCTAGAAAAGTACTTGATAAATTATCCTGAAACTTCAGAAGTGTAAAGAGCATGTTACACTTCATATATTTCAGCGAAGGTTTTGTCCTGAAGGCAAATAGGAGACAAGCAACAAATTGAACCAAAAAATATAATGTTTGGGATCACCCTGTAAAAAATAATGCTTGAAATGCGTTGTAACTGTAGCATATGATTATGAGACTTCTTTTACTGAACTGTGTTCATTTGAATGAGAGTAGCATGTATATTCATTGAGATATAAAGGTTTCTTTAAAAAAATCGACATTTTTTCTTAAGTTTTGTTTTTGTTTATAACATGCAGAGTTTTCAACCCAATGCAATGCCATTTTCAGGAAACTTGACAAACTACATTAGAGACAACACCCTGCATTCAGAATATTAAAATCTGAAAGAGATATTATTTTGATCAACCCGTGTAGGTTCGAACCATGGACCATGAGCATCCGGGTACTTACCACTGAGCTATCGCCGTGTATCCTGTGAGCTATTAAAGCCATTTTTATGACCGCGACAGAGCAGATATTCAGCTCGCAACTAAGAATACTATTATTAGTTGATGAAAATTACATAATAAGGAACAATAAATGAGTACTGCAGAGGATGCTCCAACATTCAGCAATTTAATACAGAAAAACTAAAAAACTTTGCAAGACAGGTCATGAAATGTATTTAGAACCTACCAGACACGTTGGAGACAGCATTGCTCAATAAGAGCGGCGAGACGGATGCTCATGGTCCCTGGTTAGATTCTATAACCATTTCCTAGTTTTAAGTATGTGTTGCACCAACCGTGTCTGGTCGCACTGCATGAATTCATGAAGTGTATTCATGTTATGTAGCTGATCCTGAAAGGCCATTGCCTGTATGGCACCAATAAAGAAAAACAAAACTAATGGGAACATTATCCGATAGACCAGTCTGAGAAAATTTTATTTTAATCAATGAACCATAAATTATGTCTAAAAGGTTTTTTTTTTAAATTGTTTATATAATTTTCAAGTTCTTTATATTTTTTTTATTTAAGTCCTTACTTTATATTTTATTCTAAAAATATTAACATTGGTATGGCAAAATTTCGGGACAGTGTCGTCTTCAGTGTTAGGATTTTATTTGGAAAAAAAAAATCGTGCATTCTCCGACGAAGAATGCACGAGTTAAAATCCACCTTGTACGTCCGAAGAGCAACTGTCAAAAGAAGCAATCTTCGTTCGTTGGCCATTTGGCGTCACGTGATATTAAGGCCAATCAGCAATTAGTTAGTCACGTGAAGTAGAACTTATTGATCACGCGACTGATCATAAAAATAACCTCAAATTCAACGCTGCATAGTTAAACTGGGAAATAGTATAGATCGCGGAATTTTTATATTTCGTTTTCAAGCAATCTATCCAGTATTACTATTATTCCGGTATTATTCCTTCCAGTATTATTAATTTAATACGCTTTTTCAATAAAAATCGAAGCACCATGAAGGAATCACTCGGTTTGTAATGAAATTAGCAATGAGAAATTGTACATGCATACATAATGAAACAATTATAATGTGAACATTAAAGAATTCTTTAATGAATAATATATACAAAGTAAAGATTGCAGTTAGTGTGCTATAAATCTGCTCTGGCCGCTATATGCTGCAGAATGGAGTCCTGATGTTCTCCTGTCGAAAAATTTTCAAGGCATTCTGTAAGTTCTGCTCGAGTTGTCGATATTCCTTGATGGTTGAACTTGACGACCCATCACGTCCCACACATGCTGGCGATCAAGGAAGAGTTTAAACATCACGGACACATTCTAAAGAAATGCGTACACAGTAGCCGGACACTGTCCGATTGGTAAATGGCCTCTAGCAGACGTGCCATGAAAGGTAACAAAATTGTCACTCGTGTATCTTTGGGCTATTAATGTTATACATATTGTGCGACAATTAGGGAGGAGATCTGCTAATGTAGATGACTCCCAGAAGATAATACCAAGAGTTAAGGACTGTAACGGTCTGCTTGGGAGCGATATTCTACAGAAAAAATTTTATTGGTACAGAATTTAATTATTTGTATCCTTAGTAGAGAGGAATTCCAAATTTCGTTTTGATAGATTATTTTTTCAGAGTGCTTCGATTTTTTTTATTACACAGAATAATAGAATTTAAGCTTCAAAGAGTGAAATGCAATTTTCGTTTTATATTTTTATTTTTTTATGATTTTTGATCATCCCAATAATTATTTCGTTTTCCTTTTTCTTATTAACTTTAAGGCTGTTGAAACTGGTAATATATCAGATCTGGAGAAACACTTGTTGAATGCCAGTGAAGTTATAAATTGTCGAGACGATCTAAGAAGGACCCCTGTGCACGTGGCCGCCATCCACAATAGATCCGTGATCCTTCAGCTACTGCTTCTGCACGGATGCGGTGAGTTGAGATAAACCAAAGAATAAGGGTAAAAAAAAAATAATCATTATAGTATTCACACCCATAATATTCATCTTTCAATAGAAATCATTTTGATTTGCTACATTTAAATGAATTAGCATATTTAAAAAAAATTACCCTCTACTGTAAAATCATGGATGTATCCACACAATCACGAAGTAAAGGGTGTCCCAAAATGAGCTGACATAACTAAAATAGAAAAAGAAAACACAAATCCACAACAAGAGTTTAATATTATCTCGCATGTACGAGGGTTATTCGTAAAGTAAAGTCCGTTTTGCAATAAAAACAAAACTACGTACTATATATATTTTCAAAATTTTTTTCTTTACTAGATTCTATGTACCTTTAACTATTTTTCCACATAGTTTCCAAGTTTATTTAAGCACTTGTCATAGCGCTCAATGTACTTCCGCATGATTACTTCATAGAAGAAAATCACGCAGTTTTCACTTGTTCATCGTCGCTGAAATGCAGGCTGCCGATGATCTCCTTCAGCTCCTGGAACAGGTGGTAGCCACTGGACGCGAAGTTCGGACTGTAAAGCGGATGGTCAAGTTGTTCCTAACTAATCAGATCTTTTGTAGCCTTGGTAGCACAAATTCACTCTTTTGAGAAAATTTTACGTAACATGTTGACGTTGCTGGGAAATTTCGAAATGTGTCATATTTCATCTTTGAAGTCTTCAGTAGTTTGTGGTTTATTGACGTACACGTTATCCTTAATATAACCCAGAGAAAGAAGTCTAACGGTGTCAAGTCACATGATCTTGGCGGCCAATTCACATCACCGCGCTGCGAACAGTTTTCGTAAAATTTTCACCATTTTTGAAGTGAATTTTTACAATTTCCACGCGTTGTTCGATTGTGTAGTTTTGCATGATTGTTTAACCTCAATGTTTAATAATTACAGCATATAAAAATCTCTATTCTCGTTGTATCACGAAAAAAATGGCGGCAAATTCAAAATATCAGTTCATTTTGGGACACTCTTTATAAAAAAAATCGCCTGTTAAACTCGTACCAAACATTCGTGCATAGATAAAAGACAAAGCAAAATATTTAATATATAAAATGTATTTTTATGTTCTTCATTATTAAAGCACTTATTTGCTAAATAGACACTTGATGTTAGCAGTTTTTCGTTTTGGGTAAATTAAGCCCCCTCCATAGTAGCAACATTATTAAATGAGAAAAAAAGAATCACTATCGCAGCATTTGATTGCTAAAATAGAAATTGCATAAAATTATGAAATTGCTTATGAAATTATGTTAAATTTTCAGTATTGCTTGTACATGTATTAGCTTTCTAATGTCATTGTGTCATCATCATTTTGTAGTCGGCAATGTTGAAATTTATAGTAGGGAAGACCGGGGCAAGTTTGATACAGAGGTAGGTTTATATATTCCCTTACCGTTGGTCGGAGCGCACCGTCTTCGAGTCGAGGAGAAGCGTTACAACCGCCATGAATCCTCAAAACAGCCTGAAGTCAGTCGCGTGTAAGAACAGTGAAATAAACAACTTTTTCTAATTTTTCTTCCGGTATGTTAATTTTCGCACTAATGTCTTGGCAGTTATAGGATTTGTACCATTAGATCATAATAACTCATTATTGCCTATCTTGTAGACTGTTTTTTTTTGCGGTATTTTAAGTTACAGAGTTGATTGTTATGAACAAAACTTAGAGAATAAATCATTAGATGATCAGTGAGGGTTTTAATTGTACGCCAACCTCAGCTGTTCAAATTAATGATGAAAAATAGGAAAGAAATTTCCGCAGCCTGGATTCGAACCAGGGACCTTTGGCTTAGACCGCCAACGCGCCAACCAATCTTTCCTATTTTTCATCATTAATTTGAACAGCTGAGGTTGGCGTACAATTAAAACCCTCACTGACCATCTAATGATTTATTCTTTAAAGAATTTACGCCTTAGGAAAGATAGTTCCGGCCTGCGGATAGGTAACTGCTCCAACTAAGGTCATGTAAATAGCGGTTAGCTTTCATGGCCGCAGTGGCGCGTTGGCGGTCTTAGCTAAAGGTTCCTGGTTCGAATCCAGGCTGCGGAAATTTCTTGCCTATTTTTCATCAAAAACTTAGAGGCTTAGTTTTAACCAAAACATGGCGATGGGGCAAGTTTACACAGGAAACATGGGACATAATTACACATTGTTTGACGCCATATAAAAAGTCAAGACATGGAGAACAGTGGATACAGTGGAACCTCGATAAATCGAATTTCAAGGGAAGATGAAAATACTTCGATTTATAGAGGTTTTGAATTATCAAGGTTTCGATTTAACGAGGTTAAATATAACAAAATTCGAATTACTGAGATTTTGTGTGAGATTTTTGTAACCTAAACTAACAATAGTAAATAGGGCATACAAAGGCAAAAGGGTACTTAAGATTACGAAGGTCTGGAAGTCGATGACTGGAGAGAATTCTTGAACTCGATTGAATTTCGCTCCAAACTTTGAGTCCGAAGCACCCACTTTATATATCCCCCCCTCCTCGCTTCTCATAGGCTATTCGGAGACTGTTCCTCATTGGCTCCTCAGAGACTGCTCCTCATTGGCTATCGCCGTTAGCTCCTAGTGGATTCGATTTATAGAGGTTTGAATTGAGAATATTCGATTTATGGAGGTTCATTGATTTTTAACTTCGATTTATAGAAGCTCTGTTTGCCAGCATTCGAATTACAGAGGCTAAATTCCCATTTGATATCCTCGAAAAAAATTCGATTTATCCATTGTTTTTACTTCTAATTATAGAGGTTTTTGCCTCTGAGCGGAAGGGAATAGACAAAAATTTTGAATTATAAAGGTTTTTCGATTTATCGAGGTTCTACTGTATAATGCACAGAGTGTAAGAGGTGGGCTTATGATCACTGTATTACAGCAGGTAATTCAGTATATTTTGTATCCTGTAAATTATTTTGGTAATATTTGTATTTATATCCTGTATCTGAAATGTGTGCATCCTGACTCATTTGTACTCACTGGATTAAACGAAGTAATAAACATTACAAAATTTTTTGAATTTATTTCTAATAAGCCTTATTATTTCAATAGGTTAAATGTGTGGGGCAATTTTATACAGGTGAGATTACCTCAAAAAATATTTTTAATTTGAAAATAATATAAATGGATATGAAAATTGAGTGAAATAGATTTATTACTAAAAAATACAAAAATAATAATAAAAAAGTGTGTAAACCTGCCCCGGTCTTTCCTACGTTGTTCTATAAATGTTCGAATAGTTACATGAAAAACAAATGTTTGATGAGCCCCAGTGCCAAAGCCTGTGTTTCAAAATTGCCTGTTTGCAAAATTCTTTCATCGGCTCATATGAACGCAAACAGATATTAGTGTATAAATGATACTTTTGGAATATGATACCCGTTTAAATGCTCCATTTGTACAAAGATAACATTTTCAGTGCACTTTAAATGCTATCGGTGGCTTTTCGTAGAACCGCTAAATGTCAAATTTCCTGAAATTCCATTCGGGTTGCGTATATTATAGAGCCAAATGATCAAAAGGGAAAAATGGAACAATAATATCTGAATATGCCCAGGCAATCACAGATTCAATTTTTCAGCCAGCCGGAGTCCACAAACAAATTTGTAACAGTATCCTCGAGTAAGCTAAAAGTCCGGATCTCACTGGCGGCTCTTTACGATATCAACGTTTTAATAGGTCGTTAAATTGAATAAGCTGTTCAGAACAGTAGTAAATTCTCGGATACCATTTAACAAGACCAAAGCAATGAAGTGGAACTTCTCTTATTAGTAATGGTTGTTTCAATATAAATGGTAACAGTAATTGATTCTCTTTTATAATATATGCCACTGTGTACTGTCGCTTTCTTTAATGGTTGGGAGATGTCTTTCATTTAGTTCAAATATAAGGTAGTAAATGTAATTTAGTAAATTTTAATTAGTTTAAATATTAAATCTCTTCAGTGGAAGCCGAAGTGCGTATTTGAGCATTATCTATGAATGTTATCTAGAAATTGTTAGCGCATACTAGAATTAAATAAATTAATGGTTGGAATGATCAGACAATGAGGTTTAGAAATTGTTACCTTAACGGACAATAAAAAGTTTTCAAGAAATTGCCGATAGATAAGCAACGAAAGTTCATATCCAAGCGTTAGATCCTTAAATCATTCAACCGCAATCGTAAAATAAGGTTTTGAAAAGTTCCTTAAACTTATTTAGAACAAACGCAATTTAGTTAATTTGGTTAATTCATTTGTATGACTCTTTAGGTCTCTAAGAAGCGCACTGCTGTCTATGAAACGCTAGTGTATGTCTCTATGTAAGAAAGAGTTTCCAAGTGAAATGAATATTTATAGATTGAGAATATTAATATGTTAATATTAATATTAAATTGAGAATATAAGATAACGTTTTAAGGGAAATATTAAAAATTGGTTTCTCTATCTTAATAAATAACTTTTAGATGGCCTCCAATTCATGCTAGGACATTTACTTGGATATTTTATCATTCCAATCTCTTGCCAAGGTCATGCTTTATTCTTTGTCATTCTGTTTCCATCCTCAGTGCTGACTAAAATTATTCGATCCTCCCATGAAAAAACAGCGAAACAAATCACGCATTTAAAATGACCAAATCTGAAAAAGTTATTAAATTTAATTCTGGCCCGAATCAATATTTGATTAATAATTATCAAATTATATAACTCATGCGTCAAATTTAATTATTTTCATTGTGTGTCTTGTTATGCATTTATTCTCAAGCGCGCACTCGCCCCTAAATTACATTTTGTGATTGAATTTTTAAATTAAACTCTGACAAGAAGAAATTACGAATGGGTTAAACAAGGACGATCCGTCTGGTTATGGTGTTCCTTTCTTTTCTCTCCTCTACGTAATTAGATTCGAGCGCGCAAGACAAGTGGGGGAACACTGCACTGCATTTGGCAGTCGAATACGAGTCATTCCACGCATTCGAGGTGCTCGTCTCGTACGGAGCCAACACTGCTCTAAGGAATCATTGCTATCACGCCCCAATTCATGTAGCAGCTCTTAACAACAAGCTAGAAGTGTTTCAGGTAATGTAATAACTTCTATTTCACGTATAGAATTGTGTGTGTGTGTAGTAGTAGTAGTAAATAGTTTGTGTAGCTAGCTCCATTTTGGGAGAAGGAAATCACGTAAAACCATTCCAGCAAAAGAATTTTTAGCATCATCTGAAAATTCGCGGAAGCTGATAGCTAATAAATATAAACTTTGTTGTCTTAGAATTTTTATCTTGTCAATAATTTTGATTTTAAAAAATATGCTTACATGAGCATAGTAAAAAATGTGGTGAGACATTTGAAATTTGATTTATGTGATCATTCTTTCAAAATTGATGAAGTTGCAAAAACTGTTGTTTTTATAAATTACCGATATTGAATTTTTTTTTATTTTTTTGTGCGTTTCTTGTACAACTGATGCTGAAAACATCAAGCACGAAATAGATAGTAGATCCGAAAAATAAACAGCTCTGAATATATATATATATAT
>JAHWFO010002647.1:1225-13252 GCA_023313115.1 Rhysida immarginata
CCCTTAGTTTTCTCTGTTGAAGGGAAGTATCTGAAATACATATCGGGTATTTCTTTTTCCTACTTGTGGATTAGTTTTTCACTTTTTGATATTATTATATGCATTCTATTAACTATTTTTCATCCAATATTTTATCTTAGTTCAGGGCCAATCGCTAACTACAACTCCGTTTAATACAACTATCCCACTCATTTTTTCTTTTGCTGGGGTTTAACTAAAGCCTGTCAATTATATGTCATTTCAAGTTCGTTCTTAAATGCTTTTATTTCTTGTTTGGGATAAGTTTTTCATAATTCATGGTAACTTCTCTGATTAACAACTATCAGTTCAAATCGAAGTTTATAACTATTAGGTCGTTCATTAAAAAATGGACCAGCGGATATTGTAGGAAAAATACCGTATGCACGAACCAGGAGACTGGGCTAAGATGTAGATACGAACCTGACGAATACGAAGCAGGCACCGTTCCCCGCTGTTGGCAGCACTGTCGAGCACGGAAATTAAAAACAGATGACAGGCTCGCAGCGTGGTAGTCCAGTCAGTCAGTTGCTCTGATCACAATGTGAAACAGTCGTAGTGCAGGCATCCAAAGAAGTGCAGCGTTGTGTTGTGCAGTTCCTGCAGCAGAAGGTGTAAGGGATGAAATCCATCGTCAAATGGTGCAGGTATACCAATAGCCCTGATTTTCTTAACTGTGATTCAAAATGTTATGCTTTGCCCCGGTGAGCACTCCATGTCAGTCACAAGGGTGAAAGAGTCGAACATGCAATTCCGCGACAGGACCCTCTACACCTTCTGCTGTTAGGAACTGCACAACACCCCGCTGCACTTTTTTGGGAAAACCTATCTTCTTAACAAGGAGACTCCACGTACTCTGACTCGCCGACTTTGATAAAAAATATCCTACGAGTAGCTTTCACCCAATTAAAGACCCATGTAAAGCCATTCGACGCACTTCTCAAAATTTTCCGAGAAAAAAAAATTATAAAGTTTGTTATAATTACCTACACTTTATAAATGCTCGAATTTAGTGGTCTAGTGGTAAAACGCTCGAGTTCTATTTTGCAGGTATGGGTTCAAATCCCGTCTTTGATAATTTTTTTTTCTCTTCGTAAATTTTTTTAACTTGTATGGGAATGTGTAATTCATTTACTAAATATTTTTCTGATTTTCCAATTTGCTACCATCATTTTCATAAAATGCATATAAGAATTATTATAATTAAACATAATCTAATATTTCCGATTTGCTAAGGTTATTTTTGCATATATTGAAAGGTTGTTACAAGTTATATTTATTTCCTTTTTTAAAAAAAAACACAAAAGAAGTTACAATTCGTGTGTAGGTAAAGACAGAGGTTAATACAGGGTGATTCAGTCAATTTCTGACCATTTCAGTACTATGATTTATTGACCCATTAATGTTTACAAACTTAGCATTTCAGTATGATATTTTAGGCAGTTCGGAGTTTTTATTCCCGTGGAAAAGTCTTGATGATATTCTCAATGTGGCCACCACGAACGTTTTGAACTGCTCGCAGCCGAATGGTAAAGTTGTTCATAACTCTATCCAGGATTTCTGCATCCACAAGGGTGCAGCAGTCGACGATGCTTTGTAGCAGTTGGTCTAGGGTTCTTGGTGCTGTAGTAAACACACTGTCTTTAAGGAACCCCCAGAGATAAAAATCATATGGGTTTAGGTCAGGACTCGTAGGGGGCCAAAGAAAGCCACCCCCGAATCGATCTGGAAACCTGTTTGAAATGACACGATTTCCGAATTTCTGATTGAGAAAGTCTAGCACTTCATTAGTGGTGTGAGGCATAGCCCCATCCTGTTGAAACCATTGATGTCGAAGCGGTATACGCCTCCTTCGCAGCTCGGGGATGAAGAAGGTTTCTAACATGTTAAGCCTGTGACGTTCCGGTGCCCTCAAAAAAGAACGGACCAATGATGCCTCTTTTGGAAATCGCTCACCAAGCCATAACCTTTTGTGGATGAAGAGGTGACTTATGGATCTCAAGAGGGTGCTGGAAACCCCAAAAACGAACGTTGTGTTTATTAACATCACCTGACAGATGGAAGAAGGCCTCATCTGACACCCAGAGGTTGTCCACAATGTCCTGATTGGCTTCCATTTCTGCTCCAAACTCCATTGCAAATTGTTGTCGCTTCTGTCTTCCAGTGTCTGTTAACTCCTGATAAACATGGATCTTATACGGGAACAGGTGTAAATCCTTTCTCAAAATTCGCCACGTCGTGGTATACAACAGCCCTTCTTCAATGGATAGGCGGCGAACAGATTTTTTGGTAGGGGAATCGACCAACCTTGTGCGAACATTTTCGACAACTTCGGCCGTTCGAACACGAGCTTCGCTCCCACCTTTTTTCTTGCCTTTAACACATCCAGTGGCAGGAAATTGCTTGACAAAATCCATGATTGCTTGCCTGCCTGATGCGTCTCGATACTTATACTCCTTCCGGAACTTTCTTTGCACGGTTACAGGTTATTTTGTCTAGAAATACCATTCGACAACCTTGCATTTCTGCTCTGTTGATAAAGCGGGCACCATTTTTCAACAATACGATTTTCATGCAGCGCCGTTGCAACAATACAAACACCTACTATTTAGAAATTCGATATGGCGCTCATATTCTTTCAATTGTTTATCCCTAATGCACGTCATTTGAGTGAAATGGTCAGAAATTGACTGAATCACCCTGTATAATAGTTAACTTTTGCTCCTAGAAATAAGAAATTCTTAATTTGATAGCTAATATGCTATTTAAAAACGTTAATGAAGGGCGATTGATAAACTGTAGATACCAAAATGATGCATTATATTTAGTAAGTACACGGTGCAATTATTTAATCTTTGTGTGAGTTAAATGTCAAAAGTTGCAAAATTTATAAAAATAATTAAAGGTGGATAAGTAAAATTTTCTTTTAAATGCTCATTTATCACTGCGGATAATTAATTATAAGAATTCATATATGGGTCATTCCACGTCAGTTCAGGCAGGCATTGGCAATGACATCTCGGATTTTAATGAAATTTCGTATATACAATTTGCCCTAGGGAGTTGGTAATGAATGCCAAATATTTTTTTTTTTCATTTTTATGGAAGTTACGGACATTTAAAATTTTTGAAATTTGAGTGGGGGCCTTATCTATGTAGTACTTTAACTTCGGTTGTATTTTACTTAGAAAGATGTGATTGGGGACATATAAAAGCTCTTTAACTGTAGATTCTATATGAAATTTTTAAAATTGTATTACACATGCGCAAATATTTAAATTTAATAAAAATATTTTATTTATGCAAATTTTTCAAAAGGTGGGTATTTTTTTTCTTTCTTTCGTTAAAAATTATTAATGTCCTAAACATACTTTCACAACGTGCAATTGTGTTTGGCTCAGTTTTGAAGATATTAATTTTTAAAGCTTGAGTTCCAAGCTACAATCGCATGGCTACTCGAGGTTAAGTTCTTCAGATGGACAAGGAATATAAATATAAATTTAAATATAAATTTTGTGGTAATAACCGATTGTCTTAAACATTCTACAGCTGTTTTTTATTCCTTTCAATGTGAACTCATTAAGTTTTAAAAGAAAATTCAATAAATGTAGAGAAGATACTAGAGTTGATCGAAAAGTAATGCATACATGGCTGTAACTTTTATATTTGTTAACCGATTTTTAAAATTCATTTTGTATCTGATACTTACATTTGTCCTCTATTTAATGCACTGTTCACATTTCGACATTATCCCGATCCCTTTCCGGCTGGCCAGGTGGCCGAGAGGGCTAGGGAGTAGGCTTTCTAGTTCTCGAGTCAACCTGGTCGTGGGTTCGAATCCCGCTGTGGGTATGGATGTTTGTGTTTGTCCCGGGATGCATACAGATATAAATTGTGTAAAAGGCGCAAAATGACCTTAGTAATCGACGCCAAAAATTCTAATAAATCAACCAACCAACCATCCCTTTCCACGCATTGCACCAACGTGTGACTATCGGATGAACCTGCTGGAGAGGAAGTCCGGGGTTGTTGTCGACACCAGGATTGAATGACGGCTTTGGACCATCTTCTGCAGCACGATAACGCTCACCCGCAAACAATCGCCACGCAGTACAGGTGTTACAGCGCCTACAGTTCAAAAATGAAAAAATGCAGTTCAAAGATGAAAGATCGTGCACCTTGCGACTTTCACCACTTCCCAAAGAAGAAAATTCACCTTAAGGGACATTCAATCCTTGATGACGAGATAAAAGAGCAGTTGCACGTTGTGAAACACTCTGCTCAATATGGCTGGTGAGATTTCTGAACTTCAGTTGTGATTTCCTCCTTCAGCTCAGGCAAAGTGTGTGGCTTGTTTGCATACACTTTACCTTTCAAGGCACCCAAAGGAAGAAATCGAGGTGTGTGTGGTCCGGCGAGCGTGCAGGTCAGATGCCACCGAGATGATTCGATCAGCAAAGGCGTCCTGCAGAGAGTGCATTGATATGTGTACTGTACACGTTTCCATGCATGCACTGCTGCACACTAACGTTTGAATCATCCTGTATAATGAAGCCTGTATCAACTTCAGCTGCCTCTGCAATTCATCTTGTTCTTCAGGGAAACTCAGAAGTGACTGATTCTGAGGAAGTGTAAAGTAAATATATTTTCTTTATTACTAACAATTCGATATCATAATTCAAATTTATATTTTCTTACTAAATTATCTTCTTATTTAACAGGTGCTCAATACTTTTCTGACTTCTGAAAAAAAAATCTGAAGTTCTAAGAAACATTTTTCCTACTGTTATATTATTATTGTAATGCTACTATTGATTTTATTTTTTTGTGTAATTATAGTTAATAATACTATTTATATATACTAGGATCCCCCAATGATCGAAATTCGGTCACATTTCTGAGAAAAAAAAAAATATGTAATTGTTCTAGCCTCAATCTTGCTTATTAATAAACTTTGAAGAATGAAAAATAGATAACACAATAAATATCTAAAATGCTTTGCATGACATTTCTGACACTCCTGATTCATTTCACCGTAATGATAACTTTTAAAATCTAAAGGTATCTTTTAATATATCTATCGAATTATTTTTCTAAATATAATATTTATATTTAAGCTAAATTGTCCCTCCCTATCTCTGCGTGTGCCCCCCCCCCTCTCGCTGTGGAAAATTAAGGTCTGTTTCGTACCAAAAATTGATAACTTTTTTGTTACTAAATAAAGAGTGTTAACAAAATTTTTAAAAAATAAATAAAACTCAAAAACTTCGAAATTAGTATTTATTTTATTTTTAACTAAAAATATTACTTTCAAAATGTATGAAAACAACTTAAAATAGCTTAGAAAACGACGAAAAATACTTACTGCTTACCTACTAAATATAGAAATACGAGGGGGGTTCAATAAGTAATGCAACACATTTTTTTTCTCGGCCAATTTTGGTTGAAAAAACTGGACATTTCTTGTGGAACATTTTCAAACATTTCAGCTTCGTCTCGTAAAGTTTCATTGACGTCCGATAGGTGACAGCGCTATAGTGAGCTGTTAAAGTGGCGTCTACAATGGAGGTGCGTTCCAAACAATGGGCAGTGATTGAGTTTCTTTTGGCGGAAAACCAGGGCATCTCAGATATTCATAGGCGCTTGCAGAATGTCTATGGTGATCTGGCAGTGGACAAAAGCACAGTGAGTCGTTGGGCAAAGCGTGTGTCATCATCGCCGCAAGGTCAAGCAAAACTGTCTGATCTCCCGCGAGCTGGCCGGCCGTGCACAGCTCTGACTCCTGCAATGTCGGAACATGCGAACACTCTCATTCGAGCAGATCGACGGATTTTCATCTGTTTGGCCATGAAGAACGCAATCCGTGGGAAGCTCTATGCGGATGATGAAGCAGTTATTGATGCAGCACGACGTTGGTTCCGACATCAACCAGTAGAATGGTACCATGCAGTTGTACAGGCACTCACTTCAAGGTGGCGTAAAGCGGTAGCATTGAATGGAGATTACGTTGAAAAATAGTGTTGTGTAGCTAAAAGAATGGGGAATAACTTTGTGTATTTGAATGCTGAATAAAACAACCCCCTTTTTCAGAAAAAAACGTATTGCATTACTTATTGAACTCCCCTCGTATATTGAATAGTTGGTTAATAACAATTTTTAAGCAGTTGTTTCTATGGAATAATGTGTACTGTATTAAAGGTACTGTATTATACTTGGGGACCTTCAGGTTCTGAAATCAGTTCATTGACTTTCAAAAGCTGCAGAGTATATATGGTTTTCTAATGTTTTCAAATGAACATCAACAACACAACAATTAAAGTTCTTTCAAATGAACATCAACAATGATTTGAGTTGATTTGATATTTATTATTTAAAAAAACAATAAAAAAAGGCAATGCTACATGCGTTGACAAATATGGTGCACAACCCATTTCTTAATGCACCTTTTTTGAAACGCTTTTTACCTGTGTTAACATGAACAAATATGCAAATGTAACCTTATACCCTTGATTTTTAAAGTTTTACACAATGGGTGCCAATGTAACCTTAATCAGTTTGAGTGGATCACCCCCCCTTCTTTCTCACAACTCAAAACCAGAATCCAATGCAATGAATTCAAAGACGGCTAGCTCAACAAAAATGCTCAAACAAAATCAATATGTATAATCAAGGACACAGGTTTGGTTCTTTTTCTAAATGGCAGGCTGTGACTTATTTATTTCAATAAGGAAAGCAAGGTTTGGAATTAAATAAATGTTTTTTATTCAAAGTTAAACAAACCACCAATGAGATACAGAATTAAATAAAGTCTTAAATCTAAGTGAAAAGAAAGTAGATAGATCTTATTGTAAAGAAGAAAGTTAATATTAAATTCCCAAGTACTTATAACTAAGATAACATGCAAAATGTGAATAAATGTCAATAAAAATCAATTTGCTCTGAGGAAAGAGATAGTATCAGTTAAAACTCAATTCTAAGAAAGTTCCTTCTAATAGTTCTGTATTATACCTTTCTTTGTCATGACAACCAGAGAAATCTTACACATTTAGATTCGTAGTCTCAAACACTAGCAGACTTGTGATCACTTTAATCCAAATTAATGCACAAAAACACTTTCTGTGTTAAACAGGCCATAAAACATATCACTTATCACACTGAAGCACATAAGACACACTTGAAGATAATCCGGATTGATTAGTGAGTGAGTCCACTGGAAGTCTCAAAGTGTCCCCACTAAGTTCAACAGAAGATCTCAAATATGTAGTTGTCTTCTTCTCTCAATGTCGGGTTCCTAATTATGCCTGTCGCTTGAAGAAAATCACGTTACTCGCTCACAATTGCTCTGAAGAATGTCGAGGTTCCAATTTCCAGTTTCTCGATTCTAATCATGAATGACGACTCTGAAGAATATCAATTGCATACAGGTTCCATTTCAATAATACACAGGGTTCGTTTCTCTTAAGTTCCGTTTCAAAAAAAGACACTATTTCGGGAGTCTCTATATTATAATGTCAAATGTCCAATCGGGAGTCTCTATACCATAATGTCCCAATATTATATTTTTCCACTTATTTTGATGAGCCTGCTCACTCCATAAATTGAACTTAGAAACTAGCCTAACTACTTGGCCAACTGTGGAAGTTACACAGCAGCGTTTTTCGCCAATGCTATTCCTAATCAATTTCCATAGTTTCTGTTGTTCCACTCGAGAGGAGAAAGCGCGCAGCCTTCCTCAGCCAACTCTCAAACAGGACTACCTAATAACTTAGTCCCTCTATTCCCATATTCACCACTTGTACTTGATGAGCCTGTACGAGCCCCAAAGATTTGGGAAGAGAGGCCACCTGATGGCTTCGACGGGCTACGGAGGTTACGCAGCCGCCTCGGCGCATCTTGGCTGACCATCCCCCCCAATCGACCCGGGCGGAGAGCGCTCAGCTTCCCCCTGTCATCGACTCGCCAGTACTCATAAAAGTTTCGGTTTCTCTCTCCTATTTATCGCCTCGCACATATCCGGTCTCCTTTCCTTTTCACAACTTACAAGTTCCAAAGTGAACAAATCGCTAAAATAATAATGATTTCAAACACAATATGAAATCTATGACACAAACAAATCTTAAAAAAAATCAATATATCTATCTATCGAGGAATCCAATGACTAATATCAACAATATTTACCTAAACTCGAAAAGAACGTCTCTTCCTGTCATTGCTCCACCCCTCCTGCTATTTCACAATCGTGTGTCTTCGATTAATATCCAAATTTATAATCTTAAATTATCTCGACTTGATATATCACTACGTCAAAAACACTTATGTTACTTTATTCTTATAAAGAAACAGAATAATACCTTCTATTATTCCTGTGACCAAGTTTATCATAAAATGAATATATTACTTAACACGTGATAAAGTCACACAAACAAAATATATAGTGCAAATCTATAGCACAGGAACTTTCCAACCATACAAAAGTTTCATGCGTATTCGTCCACTTAACACAGGTTAAAGTCCATAACAAAAAAATGTGTTGCCGTATTTATATATAGATAATAAAACGTAAATAAATGAATGGTCCCAAGGTTACACGCTTTCTCTTCCCTGCTACCTGACTCCCGCTGCTTGGAGCTCAAGCTTTAAAAATTAATATCTTCAAAATGGAACAAAACACAGTTTTGAATTTTTTTTATTGTTTTTATGAAAGTATGTGTAAGATATTAATAATTTTTTAACGAAAAAAAAAACTACCCACCTTTTGAGAAATTTGCATGAATAAAATATTTTTATTAAATTCAAATATTTGCGCATGCGTAAAACAATTTTAAAAATTTCATACAAATCTACAGTTAAAGAGCTTTCATATGTCCCCAATCACATCTTTCTAAGTAAAATACAACCGAAGTTACAGTTATTTCTTGCATTATTACAGTACTTCATATTCAAGGCCCCCCACTCAAATTTCGAAAATTTTAAATGTCCGTAACTTCCATAAAAATGAAAAAAAAAATAAAAAAATTTGGCATTCATTACTAACTCTCTAGGGCAATTGTATATACCAAATTTCATTAAAATCCGAGGTCAATACCAAAACTATAAAATTTCTGCCTGAATTGACGTGGAATGACCCATATGCATTTTATAAAGAAAATGATGGTAGCAAACTGGAAAATTGGAAATATGAATTACACATTCCTATACGTATTAAAAAAAATTTATGAAGAGAAAAAAAAATAAACCGAAAAAGGGATTTGAACCCTTATCTACAAAATAGAACTCAAGCGTTTTACCACTAGTCCAACTGAACACGATGAAAATCCATGGTACAATTAGAACATTTATAAAGTACCATTAGGCAATTATAACAAACTTTATGAATTTTTTTCTCGGAAAATTTTGAGAAGTGCGTCGAATGGCTTTGCATGGGTCTTTAATGTGGTTAAAGCTATTCGTAGAATATTTTTTATCAAAATCGGTGAGTCAGAATATGTGGAGTCTCTTTATAAGACTTGTCTCTAACTTTATGCAAACATTAACACATGCGGCATCTTAAACTTTATGAGAGTAACTGTCTAAGCTTTCCCAGTTTTATTTTTAGGTCACCAACACTTTTCTTTTTACTCTTCAGGTAGAGTCACTGACGAAATAAGCTTTAATGGGGAGACAAGGAAAGATAACAAAAGGGGTATGGGAAGTAATCAAAGAGATTACTAGTCATGGTTAATCGGGTTACCTGCTAAATTTAAACACTATTCTGTTACCTCTAGAAGTCTTTGCATTTCGGACACATCTAGTCTGTACAGCACTTTGCTTTACCAGAATCTAGCTAAAGTTCTCGTATCTCTAAATTTCTCCAACACCAGCGGATGACAACCGATGTTTTTTCCTGTTCCCATCTGGATTCTCTGCAGAGTTTACCGACCAAAGGTGGATTCTAACAACTCAGATGATAGCTCTGCTGTCAAAAAACTGTCGCTGTGAACGACCATATAAATACACGTCCAATTCTATTAAAAACAAAGGAAAAAAATTCTTTTGGGACAAGATATTTGATTTTGGACAAGCAAATGCTATCTAATCCCGTTACCAGAAAGAACGATGGATCCAAACATTAATAACTTTAAGTTACATAAATGGTGCCAAATTGATCAACAATTAATCTGTCAAATTCTCGCTTATAGAAAATAATGATTAAAACTCCAGGCGTATTAATAATGATCTCTCTTGGTGAAAGGGCGATTAAAACATAAGAAATTACTGCTTTTCTTTTCCATCCTAATTCATGATCTTTCCTCTTGAGTTGTGGACTTCTCCAAAATTTTTTTCTTCCTTTTTTTTTTCCTTCTTGATTATCCTGCACACTACTGTTGTTGCTTGTTCACAGCAAAACATCTTCTCCCTCTAGCAACAGAAATCAGACTGTAGGTACATTGTTAGTAGTTAATAATTGGCCTCTCAACACTCATCTTCATAATCGATGAGCTGTCAATACCTTCAGCTGTCAATAAAATCAATAAAACCAATCACCATGACTATTAATGTCCAATCAGCGTAAATATTAATGAAGTATAGTGATTTTTAATGAGATTTCATGCATTTTTATCGAGTTTGTTATCAAAATCATAAATATCAATGAGATATTGGTAAATATTAATGAAAAATTATGAATTATCGATGATTATAATCATCCAACCCTTTATATTCAAAATCGATAATGATTAGACGTCTGTAGTTTCGTATCTCTGTTTTGTAGTTTCCTATTTTTGACACCAGATTTATTTCTCCCATTGATAAATATTTTTGAAAAATAAGTTTCTAGTTTCGTATCCAGTAATCGATATGATTACATATTTATCGAGTTTGTTATCAAAATCATAAATATTAATGAAAAATCATGAATTATCGATGATTATAATCATCCAAACTATTAATTACATGTTATTAGGCATGAATATTTAATTAGCAACTCTTTTTTTATCATAGTTACTATTAGATTTCGTTTTTAGTTTCGTATTTCCATTATCTTCAAAATCGATAACGATTTGATGTCTGTAGTTTCGTATATCTGTTTTGTAGTTACATATTTTGCCACCAGATTTATTTTTCCCCATTGATAAATATTTATGAAAAATAAGTTTCTAGTTTCGTATCCAGTCACTCCCCCATCATCTTCAAAATTGATATAATCAGATGTTTTTATTTAATGACGAGTATTAATGATGATCCTTTTAATTACATGCAATTTTGCTTGAATTGTTAATTTGCAACTTTTTTTTTTTATCATAATAATATTAGTTGACGTTTTAGTTAAATTTTCGGACACTAGATAGCACTCCAACCTTTTTTTGATGTTTTCAGATGCATTATCCGCTACTAGAT
Source organism: Rhysida immarginata (assembly GCA_023313115.1). Classification (NCBI taxonomy): domain Eukaryota; kingdom Metazoa; phylum Arthropoda; class Chilopoda; order Scolopendromorpha; family Scolopendridae; genus Rhysida; species Rhysida immarginata. The sequence continues at coordinate 12,620 of JAHWFO010002647.1, forward strand.
GGCACTCCCTTTTTTGTTGTCGTTTTCAGTTTCATTTTTGTAAAATCACGTTCTAGTTACATATTTTGATACAAGATGGCGCGACCCTTCTTATTTTTTTTTTCTCAAAGATGATCGCAATAATTAACTAATAACCAGTTGTAAAAGTGTCATTATTTAAAAAAAAAAATCTTTATTCCGACTTTGTTTTTTTTTTTAATGATGATAAAAGATTATAAAAGCGTGGTGCATTATTCTTTATTGATCAAATTCGATTTATGTTACGAGATGAACAATGCAACAACGGTCTCGTTTTGGGTACCCAGACATTTATTTTGCCATGAATATGCGCAAAGATTAAGCACTTACCTCTATTGGCTGCATGATTTCATCGATGACCGTCATTTATTGCGTTCTGGATTTATTTACACTGGTTATAGTGATATTACAGTTTGTCAGTACTGTCAGAGCATTTGCGATGGTCACCAAACTGTTTATACATAAATTATTTTGCTTTACGATTTATAAACGGAGATACGCATTTTAATCTATTTTATTCCGTGTACGATGCTTGGAAAGAAGGTTTCACAGAATAATCAGTTATGAAGAACAGAATACACACAAAGATGAAAAGAAAAAAAGAACTGAGGTGAA
>JAHWFO010002650.1:495-10618 GCA_023313115.1 Rhysida immarginata
CACTAGGTGTCCTTCTTTCTCTATAAACAAGCAGAAAGCCAGCTATTTCAATTGTATTATACGTGCTTTTGTAACCATGATAAATTCAAAAATAAATAAAAAAATATTATGTAAATTTTTTTTAATAAAGTACTACTGTGTCAAAAAATGCTACACAGCTGAATAAAGTTAAAATCTTTCGACGTTTTCATGGTTCCCATCAGATGGCAATTTAAAATTCATTATTTCATATATAAAAAAATTAATAAAAAATACAGTTATGTACATATTTTTAAAAAAAATTATTTACTCTGTAAAAAAAATGCTACACGTAAAAGAAGGACATCTGGCGGCAGATTGGGGAAATCGCTCTCGCACGCATTTTAGCATTGAAACGGAGCAGCATGCTCAGGCCTTGTTAATCTCGTAGGCCTCGACGAGAGAGAGGCAAGGCCACAAGTCAAGGCGATCTAAAAAAAGAGCATCGCATCAGCGGACGGAATTCTGGGATCCCACAATTCCACGCGCGAAGCTAGTTAAACTGTCTCAAGAAGGTTTGGGAAACTCGCTTAATCTGAGACAGTTTCTAACGCCTGAAACCGGTTTCGTTTAAACCAGTTGTGTACGCACTTGAAAATCGGAACTAGTTCGGCAATCTAAACTAGTTTGGAAATGCTAGTGCGGATGAGGTATTATGAACCTAAAAATTTGGAGAAAAGCCCTTATCGTTTGGTTTATTTTTGAGAGCAACTGAAATGCAACTCATTCTATCGGCATGTCTTTCTGAAATTTCGCGATATTTTCTTGGGCTTTTTATGAAAGTAGCTCTATACATTTAGCTAATAAATTATGCAAAAAACATTTTGGTAACGCTTGCGCAGTTAAACATTATTTAGTACAAAAGCTCATATTTCATAAAATACAGAGTCCGCCAAAAATGTATAGGGGAGACAGGGGCAGATTTACACACTTTTTTTATTATTGTTTTTGTAATCTTAGTAATAAATCTATTTCACTCAATTTTCATATCCATTCATTAGTTAAACTTACTTAAACTTGTCCCGTAACCGGGCCAGGATTACACAATGCTTAGAGTATGTTTCTACACATTTAACATAATGCAATATAAGGTTTATTAGAAATAAAATTCAAACAATTTGCAATATTTATTACTTCGTTTAATTCAGTGGGTACAAATAAGTCAGGATACACAATTTCAAATACAGGATACAAATATACTGAATTACATGTTGTAATACAGTGAACATGTGCCCACCTCTTAAGCTACGGCCACACAGAGCGCGACGGATGGGACGGACACTACGCGTGCAAAAATATGCACCTTTATTCTCTATGTAAGTGGCCACACAGAGCTGCGGACGCTATGGACGCGACATTCTGAACGTTTTATTTGCGCAAATATTTTCTGGACGTGCAAAACGTCCGACGTGGATGGGCATGCGCAGGTAGACCAGCAATGGTGATGTGTTTATCGCCTGCAACTAAAATTACAGCCATACCGAGCCGATGCGACGGATGCTATGTTCGCTCCGATTGTTTAAACTCCTTTTGTTTCATTGCTTATTTGAAGATTTACATAAAGAGAGGATAAATTTAAGTTTACAAGTAATAATGCTTATTACAATTATAATGAATTAATATAATTAATATCTATACTGTAATTAATTATTAATATTTTTACCAAATAACTACGGAATAATTATGCAATATGTTTTTTATTCATAGTTATTTCGGAACGATATGGACAGAGGCTTTATGATAATATACATGTATATTAATTGTTTTGATTTTTGTTCCTGTCTTTTCAAAGGATATTTTCAATCTCGTTGGTTTGCTGTCTATATGAAGCCAATATTTTTTTATTCTTTTGTTTATACTTCTTTTAATGAATTATGCATTTGTATTTATTTAACTATATAATTATTTTTTTCCAAAAAACATGTATTCATTTGCTCTAGAAACGCCTTAATCGTAGAATATTCACACGATTGAAATCACCGAAGCTGCAGGCGATGAGCATATCACCATTGCTTTTCTACTACGAATGCCCGTCCACGACGGAGGTTTTGGACGTCCAGAAAATATTTGCGCAAACAAAACCCTCCTCGACGCGTCCAAACGTCCAAAACGTCCAGAATGTCGCGTCCGTAGCGTCGCAGCTCTGTGTGGCCACGTACAATGTGAATAGAGGCGCAAATATTTTGGACGCGTAGCGGCTGTCCCGTCCGTTGCGTCCGTCGCGTTTTGTGTGGACGCATCTTAATTTTTTGCTTTCGGTGATTTCAATCATGTGAATATGCTACGAGTTTGGCGTTTCTGAGCAAATAAATGCAAAAGAATAATAAGTATTGGCTTTACATAGATAGCAAACTATCTAGTTTCATCGTTTATTTCTGTATTTTTCAAAATATACACTATATGATCAAAAATATCCGGACACCCCTCAAGATCATCGATTGGCCCAATGTCACATGATAATGACTTGCACATCATTTAAATAGCTTCCCACACCTTCAGACACAACTCTGCTTGGACATTGGCAAGAATGGGTCGTTCGGCAGAGCTCAGTGAGTTCCAACGTGGAACCATCGTTGGATGTCACCTATGCGGCAAGTCCGTGCGTGGCATTTCCAGCCTTCTTCAGATACCCAAGTCAACAGTAGGCGATGTCATTATGAAATGGAAGACCCGGGGATCAACAACAGTTCAACAACGAACCGGTAGACCCAAGAAACTAACGGACAGAGACCGTCGAGTGCTTCGTCGTGTCACCCGCAGCAACCGGAAGTCCTCGGCGGAAAAAATTGCCACAGAGTTTCGAAACGCCTCTGCAAATGATGCCAGTACCATGACAATTCGTCGGGAACTGCACACGATGGGATTCCATGGCCGTGCTGCTGCCCACAAGCCCCACATCAGCAGGGTCAACGCCAAGCGACGACTTGAGTGGTGCAAAGCCCACAGAAACTGGACAATGGACCAATGGAAACGTGTAATGTGGACAGACGAATCTCGCTACACACTCTGGCAATCCGATGGACGAGTTTGGGTTTGGCGCATACCTGGAGAACGCTTCTTACCTGAGTGCACAGAGCCCACAGTCAAGTTCGGAGGAGGAGGAGTCATGGTGTGGGGCTCATTTTCATGGTACGGACTGGGCCAGCTCGTTCCTGTGCAAGGAATCATGAACTCCGACCGTTATCTGAATGTTTTGGACAACTGTGCACTTCCAACGTTGTGGCAATTTTTCGGAAACGGGCCATTTCTCTACCAACACGACAATGCTCCGTGCCACAAAGCGAGGCGTGTACAGCAGTGGTTTGCGGACTCAGGGGTCGAAGAAATGGGTTGAATCCTATAGAGAGTCTGTGGGATGAATTGGAAAGACGCTTGCGGGCCAGATCACATCGGCCAACTTCTGTACCTGAACTGATTCTCGCTCTTCGGGAGGAATGGAGGAACATTCCGGAAAGTACCTACCAACATTTGGTGGAAAGTCTTCCCCGAAGGGTGGAAGCTGTGATTCGGGCAAAGGGATGTGCAACGCCCTATTGATTTCCATGAAATCGTGGCTAGAGTGCAAACGTGCATGTATCCGGATATTTGTGATCATATAGTGTACTTCAGGAACAAAAATCAAAGCAAGTTATTCCTTCATCTTAATATTTGGCATTGTAAAGCCTCAGTCCATATCGTTCCGAAATTCTATGAAAGAAAAAAACATTTGGTATAATTATAATTGTAATAAACATTGTTTCTTTACGTAAATCTTCAAATAAGCAATGAAATAAACAGACTTGTATACAAATCTGAGTGAAAATAGCATCCGTCGCGTAGCGCTCTGTGTGGCCACCCTATTTTGCCTATCGCGTCCGTCCCGTCCATCGCATCCATCGCGTCCGTCGCGTAGCGCTCTGTGTGGCCGTGCCTTTACAGTCTGTGCATTGTACCCTCTGTCCTCCAGGTTTTGACTTTTTATATGGCCCAAACCGTGTGTAAATCTGCCCCATGTTTCCTGCGTAAACATGCCCCATCGCCATATTTTGGTTAAAACTAAGCTCCTAAGTTTTGTTCATTAGGTTAACAATCAACTCAATAAGTTAAAACAAGATTAAACAGAGTATAAAAAAACAGACTTTGATGAAATTTTCACTATTGCCTAGCTATATCAGTCCATATCTTGAAAACTACTGAACCAATTTTGATGAAACTTGGATTTATTCCTAAGCTGAAAGATACTTAATCCAATAAAAAAGAATTATTACAATTCGATTTCTAGTTTCTAAGAAATACGTGGATAAACATACATGCATACATACGAGGGGAGATCAAAAAGTAAGTTGCACTAACTCGCCGCAGGAGCGCGCTGTGTGTCGCAATCTTGGGCAAAGCGGAGAAAGTAAGTTGCACTATCTGCGCAGACGTCGGATAGGACGGTTGCTGTGGTTTCCCGTCGTGTTTTGTGTGACTAGCGGGCTAAAAGCAATGGCGCGTCAACTGGATGTCCACTCCAAACTTGAGGTGCGAGCACCAATCCGATTTCTATGGGCCAAACGGGTGAATTGCACGGACATTCATCGAGAAGCGCCGGGGGAAATTGAGCGCCGGTGTGATTTTGTTGCACGATAACGCAACACCTCATAAGGCCCGCCAAACGTGCGAACTGCTGCAGCGATTCAAGTGGGAGGTTTGGCAACATCCTCCATACAGTCCCGACTTTCATCTTTTCGGTAAGCTCAAAACGGAACTCGGTGGACAACGATTTCGAAACGATGAGGAGGTGAAAGCGGCTGTCACCGTGTGGTTACAAAACGCTGGAGGAGATTTCTATGCATCCGGAATCGAAAAGTTGGTTGATCGTTCGGATAAATGTTTAGGGTCTCTTGGGGACTATGTGGAAAAGTGAACCTACATTGTATGCTGCTATAGCCGTGTTGCTTTTGTATAGGTGGTGTAATAAATGGCCATACCGTGGAAGTGCAACTTATTTTTTGACCTCCCCTCGTACATACACACACTTATGAAATTTGGCATACTTGTTTAGAAGCCCACATAGACTAACATATATGAATATTGTGCAATTTTAACAATATTACATACATACGCATCGAATTGATAACCTCCTTTTTTTGAAGTCGGTTAATAACCCCAGAAGAACAGTCTAGCAGGATAAGCAATAATGAGTTAATGATGATCTAATGGTACAAATCCTATTACTGCCAATACATTATTGAGAAAATTTACGTACTAGAATAAAAATTAGAAAAATCTACTTATTTCACTGTTTTTACACGCGACTGACTCCAGACTGTTTTGAGGGTACATGCGGTGGTAACGTTTCTCCTCAACTCGAAGGCGGTGCGCCTCCGACCAACGGTAAGTGAAGTATAGGGAATGTGTCAGCCTACCCCTGTACTAAACCTGCCCCGGTCTCCCCTACACTCTTTGTCAGACTGTATCGGGATAATGATATTGTCACATGCGCTTTATGGAGCTGATGAAGAGGTCTTCTACCAACAGGACGGGGCGCCACCACACTACTATCTAGCCGTACGAGCTTTCCTGGATGACAATCTGCAGTGGCATTGGATTGGACTAAGAGGGCCCATTGAGTTCCCTCCGCGGTCGCCAGATCTAACACCTATGGGGTTTTTCTTGTGGGGAAATGTGAAAGATTAGGTCTATCGACGTAAGCCGTGCATGCTGGAGGACCTTCGCCAGTAGATTACCAGGTCTGTAAATATGAAAACGGAATTTGTCCATAGATGGCCCTAGCTGTCAATGTAATTAACATCAAACCACGTCGTTGGTGCATTTTCTTACATCTGACAAAGATTTTCAACTCACAACAATACAAGTTTCATAAACAGCATAGTTTGTAATAGCGTTGAGCATGTCGAATTTTTTTTCCTGGGAACTACGATTTGCGGACAGCATTGATTTTCTGTTACCATTTGAAGAAAACTGCTGCAGAATCGCATTGAATGCTTGTCGAAGCTTACGGTGAGCACGCTCTTGGTAAATTACAGTACTTTGAGTGGTTTAAAAAATTCAAAACTGGTGATTTTGACGTGAACGTGGAAGACCACCAAAACAGGGATCAGAAGGGTGTGATCTATTATGAGCTGCTGAAACCTGGCGAAACCGTTAATACTTATAAATTAATTTCCTAACTTTATACAAAAGTTGAGAAGCAAACGTATGTTATAAATTTAATTATCTTTCATATACCAAAACTGTATCTTGTATTAAATAATAAAAAGCCAAAAAAAAGATGTTACGAAAAAAATAAACGCTACCGACAACAAATGATAGATTTGAATCAAGCTTTGTGTGAAAAACGACAAGAATATCAAAAAAGGCAACACAAAGTGATTTTTGCTTCATGATAATCAGAAAAACTGGTCCAGGAAACGGTTGAGGCGTTTAGTTGAGAAATACTTTCGCATGCGGCTTACTCACCAGACTTGACTCCGTCCGATTACTATTTATTACTTCTTACGAAAATGTACGAAAATGGCTCGATGACTGGTTTGCCTCAAAAGAGCAACAGTTTTTTTGGCGTGGCATCCACAAATTGTCAGACAGGCGGAGAAAATATAGAGATCTCTCACTGTAAGGTGAAACGGAAGAGTTCACTTTATCGCATTCAATAGGTAGAGACGACATGCGCGATCCGTGAGCTGCTTTTTTTCACTCAAGCCTGCGGGCACGCGCTCCCAACTAGAGTTCACTTTTTCTAATCGTTGCAGCTAATTGTTGAAGTGCCAGGATTTAAAAAAATTAGAGCATTTAAAAATTTTTTAGAAGCTTTTCCTTTAAAAAAATGTCATTCTTTATCAAAGGAAATATTTTATCAAAATGAAATATATATTTAAAAAATACTATAGTATATATGATATATAGGAATATAAATGAGAGCTAAAATATAGGGGGCATTTGCATCCTTCGTAATTTTTCCTGCCCTGTGTAGGATTCTCGAAATAAAGAAATCACAAGTGCACAATAAAGTTGAAAAAAAAACACTCATCGTAATAATTTCATTTTTTAATGTTCATTTATTACATTAATTTCATTTTTCGTTTATTGAAATTGAAACAAAACTTTTTGTACTGTCACAAAAGTCATGGAAATGGAAAAATTTCATCTTCATCCGAATTTTCAGAGTCAAGGGACTCACTGTCACTCTCCTGACCCACATTAATTATAAGTGATTCGCATCGATTTTCAAGAAATTCATCTATCATTCCATCTCGTCTCCAGTAATCTTCACCAATCTTCTCGGCGTGGTCAACGCATTTTTTCCAATCCTGAGGAGAAATTTGGTTTAGAGCATCTTAACACAATTTTAAAATGTTATCTTTTTTAAGTGAAGTATTATTTCGGGCTACATAATTCTTTGCAATTGCCCAAATCAACTCGATAAGGTTCAGATCACAATGATAGGGAGACAAACGCAACACTGTGTAACCACATTCTTCTGCCAGTTTGTCAACTTCAAATATTTTTGGCGAGTGGTGTTTTTTTACAAGTTGTAGCAATTGCACCTTAATCATCTGTTGATCAAATGCAACACCATGTCTACTCAGCCAGTTCTGAATGTCAGCTTTTCTAGTGTTCGTTGTGGGAGCCTTGTCAATTTCGGTGCAGTGATACGATGCAGTATCCATCACTTCATAGTAGGTCTTGCCCTATTGGGTAGAAGCTGAGACTTAAACCATTTCACAAAATTTTCCCTGTTCATATCATCATGATAGTCTCCGGATTTTGCTTTGGATTGAAGCTCTAAGGCTGCATTTGGAACAAAACCTTCTTTGGAACCTGCATGACAGATCACAAAACGAATCCCTTTAGACACTGGAACTTGCAAACCGGTCGCTTTTGGAGACGTGATGTCCACCCACATTTTTTTCTGGCAATGGGTTGTGTGCAGATAAGTTTCATCTAAGTAAACAACTTGTCGTGGCGCTGGATTTCTTGCATTTTCCTTCAGTTTTATTAAAAAATCTCTTCGTGTGGCGACAATGTGATTTTTCTCTAACATGAATTTTCTGCCATCGACCTTTTTCCATATGAACCCCATGTCTTTTAAAATTTTCGCCATTGTTGCATTTTGACTGCTATAACAAATTTCTTCACGTACTGCTTTCACAATAGATGAGACAGTAGGAATGCATCTTTTGGTTTCGTATCATTCAAGAACTAACTGTCGAAGCCTGCATTTGTCAAAATCATCTAAATCAGAAACTTGGCTTTCACGCTTTCTTTTCTTGTTAGGAGTCTCAAACTTTCCCTTCACTTCAAACTCCTTCTTGATTCTGTAAACCACAGATCTTCCAACTCCGGTAATTGCAGCTGCTTGGTCATATGGATTCCAATTTAATCCTCCCTTACTCTTCATGTCTTTCATATTTTCCAAGAAAATGGACAATTTCTCTCGCTTGAGAAACAAGTGGTTTCCCGCGTCGCAGATTTGAAGTGCCATTCTTATCCATGATAACGACTGAATGTGTATTGAATAAGCAAATCTCAACTTTCTAAGGCTGCAACGGCGTGAGTGAAAAAAAAAGCAAGCTCGCAGGGTATAAAGTATGCTCTCTCTATGACGTCCCTACCTATTGAACACGATAAAGTAAACTCTTCCATTTCTAGAGAGGCCGACTTCTTTTTTTTTATAAAGTGTGCTATCTGTATGACGTCCCTACCTATTGAACGCGATAAAGTGAACTCTTCCATTTCACCTTACAGTGAGAGATCTCTATAGCTAGCGGTGGGCAATACTTCGAATAAAATATTTTTTATCATTTTTCATACAGTTTCTATACAAAAATTCCGGTATATCTCCATTGAAACATTGACGGACCTAGCTGCGGCGACCGTTCATCATTCGATTATGTGTCTGGCTGCCAACGGCCAATTTTGAACATTTAAAGCAGGGCCGTCCAAATCGTGCACGTCGCCCGCGTGCAACATAAAAAGCTCGCGGGCAAAGCTCACGGTCAAAGCCAAGGAGATAGTCCAAAACTCAGGAGGGGAGTGGATAAAGTTTTTCCTATGCAGTGTTGCCAGACTTTAGGGGGCGATTCCGTTAAATGAGGCATTATTTCTTTTGTTACTGATACTTGCTTGTTTTTCGTCTCGCATAACGTGGCGCACATTTCGAAAAAACATAAAATCACTGAACCGGTATTTAAACCGGAGTGGGAGAATCTGTTTTTTTTGGGTTTTTTTTTCATTTAACACGGATCGGATTCTAAATGCTTAATATGCAATCGTGTCCTATGGGGAAAAAGAAAATATAATTCTACCTGACATCGAGAAAATTGTCTCATTCAAACGAAAGAAATAAAATGGTAAACTGCCTCGGTTTGTTTTTTTTTGTTGTTTTTTTTTTACAGTATCGAATTGATAATTATCAACTTGACTTTAAGGAACTGATCAATATAATGTGCAATAGGGGAGGAAGGAAAATTACCCGCATGCACGGGCGCTGCCCGCGGACAGAAGCCCTGATTTAAAGTAACCATGTGCTTAACTGAAGACAGTACTACATGTGTGATCAATATTTAAATGTAAAACAAACACATAATAAATAGTTTTCGTTCCTTAAAGTATATATATATTTTTTGGCAGACTCTGTATTTAAAATTTTTATATTCTGATTGCAGGGTGTTGTAGCTGATGTAGTTTGTCAAGTTTCCTGAAATTAGCATTGCATTGAGTTGATAATCCTGCATGCTCTAAACAAAAAAAAACGTCTTTTTTTGTAAGTTACGAAAAATTTCGATTTTTTTTTTAAAGAAACCTTTATATCTCCATGTAAAGCCCTAATGGGTGATTACTATCGAGGGAATTTTATGTTTAGCATTGTTTTACTTCATAATTATCTTTTAGTACATTATTAACGAAAATGTAATGAAATATGATAACTTACATTGATTTTAAAATTTTATGAATAACGAACTTACATGTACATAAATTATATTTTTCTTATTCTTTAAAATTTATCCTTTCTTAAAGAAAAGTATAAAATTAACTCCATAAAAGACGGACTTTTTAATGAAACATATTAATATTAAATTTCATTCTGTATCGATTATATTAAAAATCTATCAATTTCGTT
>JAHWFO010002652.1:9044-19551 GCA_023313115.1 Rhysida immarginata
GCGCATAAAGCAAGCCATGTTTCTTTACTTTCACTATTCATATAATTTTGCAATATGGATGAGTAGTGCGTAAATTCATATAAACTTTTTAATTTTATTAAAAAATTTTAATAATAAATTTTCTATTTCAATAAAATATATTATAAAAATTTTTATATGGTAAAAAAAATAAAATTTTAAATATTGTAAACCATTTCAATTTTCGTCTTAAAAATTATTTGTTGAGAATTCTTTTTAAGGTTTTTATCTCTTGAATATTATTCTATTCCATCTTTATGGGCAATAAATATATTATTATTTTCATTGTTTGGGGAAGCCAAACTCGGATCAAGTCCGGAAGCCAATCCCAGAGGCGGACCCAAAAGAGGGCCAAAGCCCAAGGGACTCAAATGCGAGGAAGGGAAAGTTATGCACTCGTGGGAGTATTGATGTTTGGGTGTAGAAATTTCCTTACTATGTGACAGGTGTTTAGAATTGTGGCTTTCTGTAAGGTTTTGTATAAGTGTGGGTTTAAATTTAGTGTTGACAGGCTTTTGTGTAGCGAGTGTGGAATAACCCCAGTGGCAGAAAGAATGATAGGAACAATGTGTACTCTGTTAACTCCCCAAAAGCGTTTTATTTCATGTGCAAGGTCCGTATATTTAGTGATTTTGTCAGCGTATGTCTTTTGTAAATTGTGTGTATTGGGGATGGAGATATCAATTATGTAAGTCACTTTGTTTTGCTTATCTACTAGTGTAATGTCTGGTCTGTTATGAGGGATAGTTTTGTCAGTGATTATAGCTCTGTCAAAATATAGTTTATGTGTGGTGTTCTCTAAGACAGTGTCGGGGATATATTTATAGTAAGGAGTGTGAATGTCCCTTAGCTTGTGTATCTTAGCTAGATGTTGATGTATGATGTTGGCTACCTGGTTATGTCTGTGTAAATAATCTGTCTGCGTGAGTATTTTGCAACTGGATATGACGTGTTGGATGGTTTCCTCTGCGATATGGCATTTCCTGCAAGACCCGTCAGTCGATTCTTTGATATGTTTTCTGTAGCTTTTAGTGTTAATAACCTGGTCTTGTATGGCAATCATGGTTCCTTCAGTTTCCCCAAAGAGACTCCCTTCACTCAACCAAAAGTTCGACGCTTTTTTGTCGACGTGTGGCTGGTTGAGGTCAGAAGGATGTCTACCGTGGAGTTGCTTTCCGAGCCATGATTGAAGTTTAGTGCATGTTGTAGGAATGTTATAGGTGTTCTGCATGCTGTTCAGATTCAGAGGTGTGTATTTTGTATCAGCCATGCAGACTGCTTTGTGTAATGGTGATGTGTGTTGTTTAGAGTGAAAGAATTCTCTGAGTGACTGAGTCTGTTTTTGGTGTAGATCTGTTATGTCAATAAGACCTCTGCCTCCCTCTGAACGAGGCAGGGTGAGTCTTTCAATAGCTGCGTGTGGATGGTGCTTTCTGTGCTTTGTAAGCAGTTTACGTTGTTTCCTTTCAAGTCCCTCAAGATCTGTGTGTGTTCACTGTATGACTCCAAAGGAGTAAGAGAGTTTTGGCGTGGCATAAGCATTGATGGCCTTGATTAAATTTATGGAATTTAAATGCGTTTTAAGTATTGTCTCTAGCCTATGAAGATATTGTTTAGTGAGTGTATTCTTTATGTGTTTGTGCTCCAGAAGCTTGGCTTGCTTAAATCCTAGATATTTGTAAAATTCGTAATTTTCCATAGCAGCAATGTGATCTGGTTCATCTAATGTGAAGCCCCCTTCCCTGAGTACTCCATTTTCAATGTGAATGGTTTTGCATTTGTCCAACCCAAATTGCATGTGTATGTCTTTTGAAAACGTTTGTGTAATGTAAAGTAATTGGTGCAATTGTGTTTGTGTGGAGGCGTAGATTTTCATGTCGTCCATGTAGAGTAAGTGTGAAAGCGTGTAGTGGCAGCTTTTATTATATCTAATTGTGTAGCCGTAAGTTGTGCTGTTCAGTCTGTTGGAAAGTGCATTTACAGCAAGGCAAAACCAGAGTGGGCTCAGTGAGTCAGCTTGGAAGATGCCCCGGTTTATCTGTATTTTGTCAGTCGTGATGGTTTCACTGTTGAGTGTGAGGTGTAGTGTAGTTCTCCAATGCCGCATTGTACTTTCTAAAAATGTGATAAGTGTAGGGTTTATTTTATATAATCGTAGTGTATATAACAGCCATGAGTGTGGGACACTATCAAAGGCCTTTATGTAATCAATGTAGGCTGCATGGAGGTGTAGATGTTTATTGTGAGTTTGCCGTAGGACCACACTGTCTATCAGGAGTTGCTCCTTACAACCCATGTGGTTTCTACGACATCCCTTTTGTTGCTCAGTGAGAATGTTGTTTGTGTCTATGTGTGTATAAATTTTGTTTGCGATACAGGCAGTTATTATTTTGTAAAGTGTAGGCAGGCATGTGATAGGTCTATATTGTGTGGGATCTGTAGTGTTATGTGACTTTGGTGCCATGTATGTTATTCCTTGTGTGAGAAAATGTGGCAATGTCTGTGGTGTTTGCAAAGTGTTGGAGATCTATTTTGCAAGGGCCAGATGCAAACAGGTGAAGCGCTTATACCAAAAGTTCTGAATCCTCTCTACACCTGGAGCCTTCCAATTGTGAGTACGTTTAATGACTTGTGAGAGTTCATCTGCTGTTATGTCAGTATAAGGCATGTTTGATAGTGTGGATGCTAATTGCTCCTCTTCCCTGATCCAGCTAGCTTCCCTATTATGTTCAACTGAGACAGACCAAAGAGACGACCAATAATGTTGGAGTGCTGTTTGTGTTGGCAGACCAGTGTTTTGTGTCTGTGTATAATCTTTGTTTAACTGCTTATAGAATGTCTTCTCATTGTTTGCGAATAACTTGTTCTGCTGTTTGCGCTGAGTGCATGTTTTGTATCTCTTCAGGCGTTGTGTTTTTGCAGCTAACTTTTGTTTTAATGTGTCCATATATTCTGTAATGTGTTGATTGTGCTGCTCATGTCTGGTGTGTGTTTTAATCTTCTTAAATAATTGTCTGAGGCGGTTGTTCTACTTTGATGAAGTGTTGTTTTAGTGTACTGTGTAAGTCTACCTAACTGCTTGCGGATTTCGTCAATCTCAGACTCAATCCGCTTTTGCCATTTAGGTTTCTGTTGGGTGTATGATTTTTGTGTGTTTTTATGTATAACTGTAAGAGCCCCAGTGTAAATAAGTAGGTGTATGTATTCTAAAGATGGATTTTCTTCAATGTACTGTGGTAAGATATATGTGTTCATGTAAGATAAAATTTCCCCTGTTTTGCTGTTTATGTTTATTTTAGGTATACCTGGTCTTTGTGTGGGATCTGTTCCCGTGTAAACTATAAGGTATCTTTGTAGGGTGTCGTTTAATGTTTCAATAAGTTTGGTATTCATGTTGTGTTGTGGATGAATATCATGGTGAAGTTTATTAATGATGTCAATGTCAGTGTTTGATTCTGTGTGTTGAGTGTCGGTTTGTGTAGATGGCTCGTGTTCTTGTAGCTGTTGTGCAACTTCTTGCTTTATTTTCTGTAGCGTGGGTAAGGGTATTAAATTGTTCATAACAATTGTGCGACGCTGATCTGCAATGCGTTGTTCAGTGACTGTGATGTGAAGATATGTCTCTTTGAAAATGTTATATAACCGTTGTCTGTAAGCTGTAGTGTCAGTTTCCAGTTTAGTGGCTGCGTAGTAGGCTCGCATGATAAAACAGTTTATGTCATTGGTCCATTTCATGCGTTGGCGTGGCTTGCCTGCCTTAGTGGTCGAGGGCAAAGAAGCTCTTGAAACACTAGGGACAGGTTGTGGCATTGCAGTAGCCGAACAGGGGTTGGTGCTGCTTTCTCCACCAGTGGCCCTGGGAGATTGTGGCATATTTTTCGAACGTGAGCCTCTGCCTAACCCACGAGCGCGGACTTTGGTAACCCGGGTGACGTCCGAGCCGGTATCAGATAACGCACTAGCACTAATCATATTGATCACCAATAAATGGGTGGTCCTGTTAGCCATCTCCATCATCAGCAGGCCCTTGGTTGATGTAATCAGCTCATCAGCCCTACTGGGTCATCTGGACCCTCAAGATTAATCTAAGGGTAGAGTAAATCAGACCTGTTAACCAGGGCCATCTCTCTAAGATGTTGCCCTTCTCGCACGACGTGGACGTAGGACCACACGAGGGTTATTATTATTATTATTATTATTATTATTATTATTATTATTATTATTATTATTAAAATTTATTATCATAAATAACAATAATTTTTTTATATTTTATATTATCATAAATAACTGTTTAGATTATTGAAATATTATAATATTGAATTAATGAATAAAATCGTTTATTCATGAAGGGAAGTCGAGATCCGAAACTGCTTACTCCACCAAAGCTGGACTGAAATACATAAAACCACAATACAAAAAAGGGGCCAGGAACAATTAAAAAATCAATATTCAAATCGTCCAAACAATCATTATTTTTTCATTTTAAAAAGATATACAAACCTCTTTATTCCTAATATCTTCCCAATCTGCCAATAAGCCCAACCCGCTGTAGTGCCCGGGCAATAACTCCATCTACTTGGGGTCCAAAGAAGCATTTGTTATCAGTGATCATTCTTTAATTTGATATACACTATTATTTTTCTCCTTTTAGTTTATCTTGAAAGAAAATGGGGTGTTTTCTTTGTAAGAGTCATCATTTTTGTTTTGGCAAAATTACATTTTAATCCACTTTTTTTTATACAAAGTGGATAAGCTGTCAACATCTAACTTAGCTCATTTTGTCAATATGTGAGTTGATTTCTTTTGATAATTTCATGTTGTCAGCATAAAGAAGATGATTAATTTTTAATTTATATGTAAGCTCATTTATAAATATTATAAATAAATAAGGCCCCAATGGACTACCCTCCGGGATTCCTATTGTTTGTTTATATCCTTCCTTATGTACAGGGTGGTTATAAAAAAGTTCGCCTAACCAGAGCCCTCTAGAGCCCAATCTAATGAGCCCATTGTGATGCAAATTGAAATGTAGGCTATTCAGATCATGGGGGAGAGAATTCCGGAAAGGAAAAAATGAGTGCAAATTTTTACCACCAGGTGAAAATGTGGCGCTGTGAATGACAAATGGAGATTTTAAAACTAGTTTTAAATAATCAAGCAAGGTTTTTGTTTGATTATAGCATACGTTCGTTCTCAATATCGGCCTCATTAGAAGAAAGTTTATGCAAATTAGAAAGTCAATGCTCAGAATGGAATGGATTGATCCATTCATTCATTATGTTTAGTGAAAAGCTTTCACGAAAGATCATGGTTTTAAGCAAGAAAGAACGCGCACTGTTGGTAAAGTTTTTACCAGAATGATAGCAGCAGTTCAGCTGCACTGCGAGCATATAGTCGTCTAAAAGGACTGCAAAAAGGACCCATGTCAGATACTGGATAGTGAAAAATGATAAAGAAATTGGAATCGACTGGCGATTTGGCTGTCGCACCAGGAAGAGGACGGCGCAAGATAGCAGACGAAGTTGTTGAGGACGTGGCTGTTGCAATGGTGGACAGAGATTCCTCTTCTCAACATTCTGCAACAAGTACTCGAGCATCAGCACGCGAATTGTCCATCTCATGGTCCACGGTGCGAAAGGGCTTGTGATCCATTCTGCATTGGTACCCATACAAGACTCATCTGGCACAACAGCTAAAACCTCAAGATCCCACTCAACGCGTTGACTTTGCTTATCGCTTTCTGGAGAGGATGATTGTGGATGACCAGTGGCCGTGGAACATTCTATGGTCAGATGAAGCACATTTCGCCCTAGAAGGAGCGGTGAACACGTAGAACTGCCGCATATGGGGTGCCTCGCTCCCCCATGTCGTGCATGAAAAGCCATTACATTCTGAATACGCGACTGTGTGGTATGGGTTCACCGCTGATTTTATTTCAGGCCCCCTTTTTTGAGGAAAAGATACAACGAGGTCCTGTAAGATGTTCTGTGACAAGTGCACGTTATTGTGAACTTCTTGCACATCATGTGATTCCTGCCTTGCGAGAACGACGATGTTTGGAAACCACTACCTTCATGAAAGATGCAGCACCTCCTCATATATGCCAACTAGGGAAAGAACTGCTTCGTGCCAACTTTGGAGATGATTGTGTGATCTCCAAGATCAGCATTAGACTTAGAAAATTTCCAGGTTCGTGGCCTCCACTTTCTCCGGATTTTAACTCGTGCGATTTTTGGCTCTGGGGATATTTGAAAGATCGGGTCTATCAACAAAGCGTACAGACTGCCTGAGCTGAAAGCCAGCATTAGACGACATGGCTGAGAAATTCCCCGGAAGACGCTTTATACAACAATTGATCATGCTGTGCTATACTTCCAACATGTCACTGACGCAGGAGGACATATTGAACATATGCTGTAATGAAACAAAACCTTGACTGCTTGTTTAAAACAATAAATCTAGTTTTAAATCTACATTTGTTATTCCAGAGCGTCATATTTTCACCTGGTGGTGTAAATTTGCACTAAGTTTTTTCTTTCCGGAATTATCTCCCCTATGATCTGAATAGCAGACATTTCAATTTGCATCACAATCGGTTCATTAGATTGGGCTCTATAGGGCTCTGAATAGGAGAGCTTATTTTATAACCACCCTGTATAATAAGGGTGAGTCAAATGAAAACAGCAAAATTGTAATTAAAATTCCAAATTTCGTCCAAGCGTGTTTTAAGCCTGCAGATTCGTTAAAAATGAGTTGTATGTATATCCGGTAAGTGGCAGGAAAGTAGAGACAAGCAAACAACTTCAAAGCAGCAGTTTAAAGAAGGCCACCCCATTTCGAACATGCAACAAAGAAGAACAGCGTTCAGTTATCCGATTTTTGAGTAGTGAAGGTGTGAACCTATTGAAATTCATAAGCCGGGTACTGACTGAGCGAGTAGTCTCGCGAGGCAGCCTCGGCCGTATGCCTTGCCAAATTTTCAAGCAAATGGCGCAAACCTTTGCCTCGCGAGACAAGCGTGAGACACAAGACGGCCGAGCATTTTATTACTCTCAGTTCTGACTGCACATACGGATAGCCGTTGCAGCTTCTTGTAAAGAAAAACAAGAAAAAATCTATGAATAAAGATTGCAACATGGGAACAAATTATTTGAAATGTGTTTTGATGATGAAGAAAAAAAATTTACGCGGATGTCTGAGACTGAATTTGAAACTCTCTACCTCTTGTAAATGCCAAAATAATTAAGAATGACAAATTTTATTACTCTCAGTTAATTCCTGGCTTATACTTCGCCATGCGTCTTCCTTTAGCCCTCTATTTGTATATGCTACGCGGTTGTGAATCCAAAATCTATTAAAAGAACCATATAATTCGATGAGCTTTAAAACCTTCTCTTTCTCCATAGCGCGAGCGAGCGAGGCAAGATAGAACCGTTTTGAGTGCGCGAGGCATTCGTTCTGAGGCGCCTTTGCGCATCGACAAAAACCGACTCGGGATGGCTCGCGCAAGGCAGCGCTCGGGCGAGGTAACACGTGCGTTTGCCTCGCGCGAGGCGCGCCCTGACCGGCCGAGCATTTGCCTCACACGGCTGCCTCGCGAGGCTGCTCGCTCAGTCAGTACCCGGCTATAGAAGAATGATTCTTCAATAGGGTGATGCATGTCTGTCACAGCGGCAAGTTTATGAATAGAGTGTGAAGTTCAAAAATGGTATAACAGCAGCGTCAGATGCCCCTCGACCGGGTCAGGCACAACGAGTTGTGACGCAGAGAATATTGCAACAGTTGAAGCCACAAGTGTTTACCACATGTTTGGGCCACTCAAGGAGGCAATGGGTGGAAAGAATCCCCATTCAGCTGAAGAGGTACAGCAGTCGGTACACGAGTGGCTGCGCAACAACCAAAAGAATTTTTTTCAAGAGGAATCTATGCAGTTTGTAAACGCTGAAAGACATATATTGAATGTAACGGAGACTATGTAGAAAAATAATACAGTTGCTATTCACGTTTACTCGGTAATTAAAAATTATAAAAAAAGTTTTGCGGTTTTCATTTGACTCACCCTCGTATTAGTCTTAATATGGTTAGTTCTTTGATTAAGATAAGATTTCAATTTCAAGGAATTTCCCTAGTACAACAACAACTTCCAATTTATCTAGGAGTTTTTGGTGGGAAACCGTGTCAAAGGCTCTCGAGATATCGACATAAATGCGATCAATTTGGCTGGTTTGCTTGATCAATTTTTACAAAGAAGGAAGCCAGGTTAGTTTCAGTAGAGTGTTTTTTTTTAAAACTATGTTGATCTTCAGATATCCAGGGATCAATAACTTTTCTTAGTCTAACGGTCATAATAAATTCAAGTGTTTGAAAAAATCCTCTGTTCAAGCACTTTTTAAAAATAATGAAACGTCGTTCGAAAATTAATTTACGGTCTCTCTTCAAAATAAATGAGGATAGTCCATCCGGGCCTGTTGATTTTTTTGGTCGTTAAAGGCAACATGAATGACGAAATGGAAACGTCACTCGCGTCGTGCACGTAGCTCCGTGGACTCTACGAGTCAACGTGAAGTTTTACGCGGAAGTGATGTTCTTGCAACGTTATTCATGTTATCTCGTAGGCGTCGCGTACAAAAGCATCACGGGCGTTTCATGTTAGCGCGTCACTTAAACTCTAGTATTTCAATAATCTAAAAAGTTATTTATGAAAATATTATACATTAGAAAAATATTTTTATTTATGACAATAATTTTAACAATAATAATAATAATAATAATAATAATAATAATAATAATAATACATCTATTTCCCATGAAGATGGAATACTAAAAAATTCATAAGATAAAAGCCCTAAGAAGTATTCTCAACAAATATTTTTAAGACTAAAAGTAAAATGTTTAACAATATTTAAAATTTTGTTTATGATTTTATTTATGATAATATTTTTTATTGAAATAAAACATTTATTATTAAAATATTTCAATAAAATTAAAAAGTTTATACGAATTACATATCACTCATCCATATTACAAAATAATATGAATAGTTAAATTAAAGAAACATGGCTTGCTTTATGCATTTATTTTTTTTAATGTACTGTATTTACATTTAAATACACAGTATCTTAAGGCCCTGCAGAACTAATTTAACTAACTGAAGTATCATTGTTAATGCAGAGCCTACAACAATAGAAGAAAGTACTGATCATTGTTGTAGGCTATGTTTTATAAACCAGAAAACACTGATCACGTAATCAAAACGTCCGAGGCACGTTACGTGAAACTTAACAACTTCTACGGACAATGAACGTGAACGTGAAATTCGTCATCGATGTCGTTGCACACGGACGTCGCGTTTCACGTTAACGTGCAACTTAAACTTTCTATTATTAAACCTCGGCATGGGAGGAAAAGTTTCTTCCCCAACAATCAAGGATGTTATGCCGTTAAAAACTGCTGTCGTTTCTCTAACGAACGAACCCCCGTCGGAGAGAAGCGCAGCCTCAGAGAGGTTACACGAGAGGCCTCCCCTCCACGCGGCGGATATCGCTTGAGCATGAGAGAAGGGAAGTTTCGTCGGAAGATTCATCTGCTCAACGGATTGCTGGACAACCGACACCAGGTTCGTCGGGAAATTATAGCCATGTAATTTCTCTTCTCGGTGTTTGCAATGAAATTCCCTTAAACGAACATTTTCTTGGCATCCCACACACTGTATCATTAAATGTGTCGGGCCTACCGAACAATACAACGTTCGTTGGAAGAAACAGCTATGTGGGGCGTTGGGAGGAGCGGCGCTTGAAATTGCAATTGCTCTATCCGACAACGGAGAGTTTAAGTTTGGTTTCTCGTTTGGCGGTATTGGAGACCTTCTGCGACGGTGAACTTAGCTCCGACTTTGTCCAGGTTTTCACGGAGCTTGAGTTCCTCCACATTCAAGAGAGCTGGCCTACACGGCATCTTCCCGTTCTCCCTCTGCGCCTATTTTCATGGTGAGGCCAGGGGATTTGCTGTCATCAATGTTAACTGAAAAAGCATCAAATTCTTAGCTTCAGGATAGACAGTGCACAGACTCTAATTGTTATTTATTTGAATTACTTACGACCCGATATTACCAGTTAATTTAAGCTACCGAACTATGACTTTTTAACCTTCAGCAGTGTTATTTCACGTTAGCGTCCAATAAATGCTCGTCACTGAGAAGTAATTCTTTGTCTTCAAGTTTCGCCTTCGCATTTGAGGGGCGAGAATTCTCCACTTCTTAATCTAGTGGTTTCCTTTCCAGGTGAGGGACTGTTCGATTTAGTTTTTGTCTCCCTTCATCTGAGATATCGCAAACAAAGATTAATTCACATGATCGCCGGAAAAATTATCGGGTCTCTGTTACTTGAATGGAGCAGTATCCCCAGCATCATAAAATTGTGTTTGTTGTACTTCAGTGCGACGATTGAGTTCACCCTGGTACAATCTTATGTTAATTTAGAGTGTGGGTATG
>JAHWFO010002659.1:0-14499 GCA_023313115.1 Rhysida immarginata
TTTTTTACTCCACCTTTGTGCTCGTAGAAGTTTAACCTCTTCCTGGACCTTGCGAGAAAGCCTATTGTACTTCTTCTTGAAAAAGAGTAGTCGCTTGCGCTGCCATAGTCTTCTATAGGAATTCCTTTCAAGAATGAGTCGTCTGATGTAAGGAGGGAGGTCGAGGTGCTCGGGGCGCTTCCTATCAGTAGTTGAGGTACTTGAAGTAATAGCATCATTTATAGCACGAGTGATTGCACTGATATTTTCGTTGCTGTCCCTGTTATCAATAACTTCCCTGTACGGAATGCTATTTTCTCGAAGGATATCCTTAAAGAGCTTCCAGTCTTGCTTGGAGCGCAGCCCTAGCTTCACATCGATGTTTAGGCCCTCAAAGATAAGCATGACCGGTCGGTGGTCAGAAGTTAAGTCGTCTACTGTAAAAATATTATACGGCTTGAGGAAACCCTTAAGAACAGCAATGTCCAGCACGTCATTAACCGGCGAGTGGTCACAATAACATGTGTCATCAAGAGGACCAGCAACGAAGGTATTACTCTCGTTCACAGTGTATCCATGTAAGATATTGCCGTTTTGATTAGAGCATTTAGAATTCCATGCAGGGTGCTTGGCATTCAAGTCACCCGCCATAACAACTGGAATGGGCCCAGACAGCAGCTCATCAAGCTCGCACAAACTAAGCTTGTGCTTAGGTGAATTATATAAGGAGGTGAACTTAATTTCGCCTGCGTCAGCATCGTTTATGATTAGGGAAATTGCTTCCATCCCTGCGTAATTTGGGGTGGCTATCTCGCGATGGTCAATGCCGTCCTTGACAATGATCGCTGCTCCACCAAACGCTTTACTAGCATTATTACCCATAGGCCGATCCTTGTGATAGACATGAAAACCAGGCAAACAGAAAATTTGAGATGACTTCAAGTGTGTCTCGCACACGAAGGCGATGTCGACATTCCAATTTATAAGGAAGTTGTAAAATTCGATGCGCTTTCGATGGATTCCTCTTGCATTCCATATGTTGCAACGAAGTTTCCCGTGGGTGATCTTTCTGTAAGGGCGTCTGTCCATAGTCAATTTTTGTTTTCGTGGGATGCAACCTGTGGCACTACTTTGCCACTGTCTTTGTAGATATTTAGCAAGTTCCCTAGACACCTATATGTACTGCGCAATTAGTTATTATCAATGACACTTGTATCAGCAGAGTTGGATGCGACCGAAGCATAGGTTTTGCCCTCCACCACTTTTGTGCTTTTGAGTCTTCTTACTTGGGGATATTGAGGGCACTTGGTATAACTTGATGTGTGCTGACCATCAAATCGGACACATTTAGGGGGGTCTTTACCCTTAACATTGGTACAGTCCCTCGACTGGTGGTTGCCAGCGCACTTATTGCATCGAGGTGCTTCGGTACAACCTTGAGAGACGTGACCAAAACGCAAACAGTTGTAGCACTGCAAGGGCCTTTTGTTACCTTTAATTAGTTCCACAATAATTGCTAGAGGACCGATACGTTTTAATCCATAAGAAGGACTTGTTATGTTCATTATTCTGTAAGATAACCAAAACCATTGGCATTTCGACTGCACCATTTGCTTTTTTAAGTCTGATTGTTTTTTCCGGAAAATAGTTAGCCTTCCTGAGGTCGTCGCCAAAGTCTTCCAGATCATACGTTATATTGACATTTCGGACAACGTATTTCAGCATTTTTTCAGACTTTAATTGGTGATGCTGAATTTTCAGAATATCGTTGTTTTTGACTCCAGACACCAGAATCTTATGAGTCTCTTCGTCGTGGCACTTAATTTTAATTGTGTCTTTTCTGCCAGTGTGCGCGGTGATTTTGCCTAGGGACACATGCTTTTTGACCTCTTCCAGAATCTCATTGATTGGTTTTCCATGGTGACGAATTATTATCGGAGAAACATATACGTTTCCTTCAATATGATTAGCGTGGACAGATTTCTTGGTTTTTTCACGAAAAACAACAGCAGCTACATCACTGCTGGGCGCTTCACTGGAGATATTATCCACACGTATGCCTTTTCTAGATTTTTTGTTTAGAACAGGTATCCAGTCGCTGACTTCCTTAGTTAGATCGTCATTTAGCTTTCGCTTATTCCTAATTTTCTCCATTGACAGGGATTCTGCACAGTTAAGCATTGGGTCGTCAATGACATCCGAGGGTTCAGTGTCGTCCACAATCATGGACGCATTTGAATAACATGTATTGAGGGAGGTCATCATTTCTCTGATAGTATGTTCAAGCCTAGTAAGCCCACTTGCTGCTTCATTACGGGCACTCATAATCTCCGACTTAAGTCCATCAATTTTAGTATCCAAATTACTAATATTCTTGGCCAGCGTTTCCACCTTGCGTTCAAGGTCTACATATTTGTTGTTGAAAACCGCACGTAAAGCCTCTAGCTGTTCGTTGATTACAATATCGAATGCATAGAATCTAGCATCCTTGCACGCATCTTTATAAGCTTGATTACAAGGCAACTCTTTACCATCCGTGTACTTAACTATAATGGTAGCAGATTTCGACACATCGCCTGACGTCGCCATGAAGCAGGTGTGGTGCTGGGTTTTGCCGTCCTTAGAAGGACGCACCTACTCAGAACGAGTCAGTTAAAGACTTAATAAAAAGTCCTACCTTTTTAGTCCTGTTGGAGATTCCACCGACGCACTTTCACTAGTACCAAGATTAGCGAGTAACACTTGGCCTCAAATTCACGACCAGAAGTCCGAGAAGTAGCACATCCACGAAATATGAGTACATCCACGAAATATGAGCACCATTGACTGACTCGAATACAATGGTAGAAAGATGACTGGCGATTGATTGAAGATAGCACTTGAGCTAAATGGCTTAAATAGACTCGTGAAAACCACCGTTTCCCAGTTCAAGCAATTCTACTGGTTCTGGTAGTCAATACCTAGTTGATATTTGATTGGATGGGAATGGCATCCAATGATATTGACTTTTAAACATCTTATATATGATACTATGACACACGAATAGAATTAATCGGGTTGAAAGCTCTTTCAAACTATGAAAAAAAGATATCGTTATTCTGTATGTCAATATCGAAAAAAATCGATATTATAAACATACGATTATCGTATAAACATCGCCAGGAATAATATCGATTATCGGAAAATATCGATATATCGCCCAACACTACAGTCAATTATTTTACCTTGGGACAGCATTCACGGTAGTGATGGGCGATACCGGGACCACCGAGAGAGATACCGACTGCTCGCGATTTCTTTTTCGAAAGTATCGATTACTAAAGATAATAAGCCTAAAGGTTTCTCGTGCTCGTAAGTGAAAAGTGTGCTTGTGAATCCGCCTTTATACTGACGGGGAACCAAAAGAAATAGGATAAGCAAATAGCAACTGTGATAATTATAAGCTATCGTTTATTCCACAGCCTAGGATCGAACCAGGAACCTTCTGCTCACCGTGCAGTACCCAGTTCGCAGGCTGGGACATCCAATAATTATTCTTTAACGAATATTAGGCCAGTAGGAAAGATAGTCCCAGCCTGCGAACTATACGTATATAGATAGCGTTAATTGCTTCCATGTCCGTAGTGGCGCAATTGGTTGGCACGTCTGCACGGTGAGAAGAAGGCTCCTGGTTCGATCCCAGGCTGTGGAATTTTCTTTCCTATTTTTCAACAATGATAAATTAATGTTGACGATGTAAAACGCTTCCGTTTCATTTTTGTCCATTTTACTTTTATAGGTAGAAATGTAATGTACGAAAATTTTAGAAATTATACTGTTTCTATAGTGTTCGATATCAATGGCGTGGTTTCGCGTTTTTAAAATCAAATCGAGTTTTTGAGCACGTTTTTCATGTTCAGCGTGTCCAAATGTATAAAAACAACTGTTATTTTTTAAAGAAAAATTCCATGCATGATCCCCATTCTATATACTCGTATATATACTTTCGAATTGTTTAAGTCCACAATATTTAAAAACATTTAAACATACTGTTAGAGTCACAATTCGTGTATATGTATAATATTAATACATAATTTTCTACACATCTCTAATGTAGTACTAATGTAGTACTTTCACGTTCGGTGCATAGTAACAAGTAGTACTTTTTTGCCGCCAGGCGTAGCACTTCAGAGTTTAAAAATCTGGCAACGCTGCCTACGAGGATTAAGGGATGGTAGGTTCAGTTAAGTTCAATCAAAGAACGTAAATTGAAAGAAATGACAGTAGCGTCGGAACCTTTGATGTTATGGGCAGCGCATTCCCTCCATTTTGATGGTGGTTCCCTTGGACGGGGAACATTACAAATTTCTTACATACAAATCAGTTATGTGAATTCAGAAAATAATTTTTTTGGATATAATTATATAGAAATAAAAAAGAATAAAATTATACACATTATCATCTCCATATTTTAGCAAATATTTAGAGTTATTTTTATTATTTGATTTAAAAAAAAATAAACTACATGATTTATACGAAGAGAATTTTTTTTCCTAATTTTTCAAGGGAATCTTTTAAATATAATATCAAGAACAGGTGATAAATCTACCGGGTAGACCTATAAAGTAACGTCCCCAAGATGCGAGCGTATTTCTCTATCTTATCAATAGATGGCAGAGTTGAAATCAAAGGCCTAGAGTGCCTATAATTATTATAGGCACTCTACAAAGGCCTAACCATGGAGAAAAAACCATGGAGGTCGCACAGCTATGCAGAGAAGCCAAATTTTCAAAATAAATACTGAAACGCAGAGCATTTCCAAATAATGTTTTTCTTTTAATTTTAGTTGAAAATTCATATTATTTTTCCCTTTTATTTTTAATTTTATTTTTTTTTACTGATATTTATTTTATTTAAAATTACATTGTTTAGAGTTGAAGCACAATTTTCAGAAATACATTTATATAAAATATAAGATAATTGTAAAATTTTAAATAACGTACAATTTTTGTTACTTTTCTAAATACATGTAGAGGGTAATAGAACACAACATTGCCAAAAATGACCAGGCACTTTCGAATTAGGAAGTTTTGTCGAATATTTAGAAAAATACTTGACGAATTATCCTGAAGCTTCAGGGGTGTAAAGAGCATGTTACAAGAACAAGAATTTTATTACATCGCCGGAGCTAACACTTGTAAATATTTATTTATTTATTGCTTATAAGTTTTGTTTTGTTGTTTATTTATAGGCGTGGATGACAATAAAATAAATAAAAGTAAAAAAAATAAAATTAAAAATAAACGGAAAAAAACCCATGAATTTTCAACTAAAATTAAAAGAAAAACATTATTTGGAAATGCTCTGCGTTTCAGTATTTATTTTGTAAATTTGGCTTCTCTGCACAGCAATGCTGTGCGACCTCCATGGTTTTTCTCCATGGTTAGGCCTTTGTAAAGCACTACATAATACAAGTAGCGCAAACTGACCGGAAGTCGCCATTTTGGACCTACACCCAGCAGAGGTCTAATACAAAACAAGGCTAAAAATGCCCTTCGTTAGCAATTTTCACTCTTTAAACATTAACCTAACTTAATTGTTAATGAAAGAGTTTAATTTAAAATACACTTTTTATTTAGTTTGATCTGCAAAAATCATATTTTTATATAATACTATTTGAAAAATAGCTGAGAAAACCTTCTCTTATTAGTGTCTATATATACATATATATAAGGATGGGACATGAATTGATGAAGGGTATGAGGGAATATATGTGCTACATTAATTTTTTAATCCGTTTAATTATTCTTATAAATAATAATTTATCAAATAAACGTCCATTTTACAATACAATTGTTTTTATTAATTAATTAACGTTAATTTTCATCCTTTCGGACATCGTCACTAATTATTTACAACTGAAACTTTTTGATTTTTAAAGTTTTTAACGTTTTTAAAGCTTTTTTTTAAAGTTAATAATTCTTATAAATTTAATTTCATGCCTTTTTAAATAAAACTGTCATTTTATCACATTAATGAAATTTTTCGTTACTGTTTGAAAGAGTTCATTTAGAGATGAAATATTTTTAAATGAACACGAGTTAATTTCTGTGAATTAATAATGGTTAGCATTGGCATATTCGAAAATTATTTTTTGTCAATAATTTAAAAATCTGTAAATAAGTACTTAAAACAACTTGATTTTCAATCATTTTATTATAAACTGTTTTTTTCCCCTCCTAAAACACGAGCAACAAATACAATAAATCTATATTATGGGTCTAGCTTTACTGATAATATAAAGGAGGGTAATACATTTCTAGTTTAGCAATATGAGAAAACTTAAATTATTTTAGCTGATGCGTTTCGTAAAACCTACATCTTCAGAGAAATTGTTGGAAATAACATTTTTCGACAAAGAATCAGATTCAAAATTCAAAATATAACGAAAGTCAATCTGATTTAACTGTTTAAATTCCAAGAATTTGGATTGGATAAATATTAATGAGCAAATAAAATAATTCTTTATGATGAAATGAAATAAATGGAATACAAAATAAATCAGAGTGAATAATATTAAATGAATAATATAAAATAAATAAATTAAATAAATATAATAAATAAAATAAAATAAAATAAAAGTAAAAACCAAAATAAAATAAATTAGATAAAATTAGATATAACAAACTTGAAATAATATAAAAATAAAATAAATAAAAATATATAAAAAATAACAAAAGAATAGGAAACTACTCAACCCACAATACAAACTAGTGTGGATAAATAAAATACATAAAATTATATAGACAAGTTATAAACAGTCAAACGTAATAAATAAATAAATTAATAAATAAAATTAAAGATAGTACACTAAGAGCAATGCTAATCAGTGAAATCTCTAGGTCCAAGATGTCGGCAGCCAACCCACGTGATTAGAACTAACCAATCAGCAGTTAGTATTGTCGGTAAATGCCTTGTAAAAGGTTTGCGCTACTTGTATTATCTAGTGCTTTAGGCCTTTGATTTCAACTCTGCCATCTATTGATAAGATAGAGAAATACGCTTGCCATCTTGGGGACGTTACTTTATAGGTTTACCCATTCACACTATATAAGCAATATAGTATATAAATTACAACAAAAAAGGAAATATTAAAGATTATGTTAATTTGTAAACAATTATTTAAAAAAACATGCAGAAATGCGCAAATGTAAAAAAAATATATTTGAGAATCATGTGTTTTCATTGTAACGAATGCTATAAATTTGAAGTTAAAAATATCGTTCACGAGTTGGAGACTAAAGAAAAAAACTCGTTAGCCTCGATCGAGTTGTTTTCTTAGAGTTTCAACATTTCAGAACGGGTCCTTTTATCTTCGAAGATAAAAGGAGCCTGCAAAAACTAACACAGAATACGCCGGGACATTTAATTCCTTTTTAATCGATTTTGGGGAAATTTTGGGAATTTCCGGGGATTTGAGCAGCGCCTTCTGGGTAAACCGAAGACACCTCCACGCCAACGCTGCCTGGAAGGTTGGCAGCCAGTAGCCCTTTTAACATAATAAAGCTGAGATGGCTGGAGTTCGATGTGCTTTTGCTAATAATAAAAGCAATTATTTATTATTTGGCAGTGGCTACGTACAGTGCAACCTTGTACGCCTTCCGTTCAATACAAAGGAAGTGGCTAGCTATACCGCCATCTACCAACAGTTTCAGATTCTAAACTTTCTCTAATTTCGAAACAAGCAATATGGCAGATTCCCATCGCTTAGTGGAAAAATGCAACGTTTTAAACAATTTTATCTTAGCTTCAAGCAGCTAATATGGGATAGAATGAATATTGTTAATTGGGAAAAACTTTACCATCTTCCCTATCTGGTTAAATTGAACTATGTGACCACGACGTAATGCTAGCCGCCACTTCTACAATACTAGTACGTGGACGCTAACGCTTCGCTCACGGCGACCCCGAATTATAAACATACCCCCAACATATTTGGTTACAGGGGGCAGTTGGTTTCCCCTCGGCCGGTTACAGGGGCAGTTGGTTTCCCCTTCTACAATACTAGTACGCGGACGCCATCGCTTCGCTCACGGCGACGTCGATTTATATACGTACCCAACCTATTTGTTTACAGGGGGCAGTTGGTTTTCCCTCGGCCGGTTACAGGAGGCTAATGATCCGTATATTTTAGTGGTCACAGAAATGGCTGCCAGAAAGTTACGGGATCTCATTTTATGGTTAAACCTAAGTTAACCTCAGTTAACCTAACCCAACACTAGAACGCTCAAAAAATGCTGGCTTACCTTTAAGGCACGGTTCCTTTCGACAATGGCTAATCATCCAGAAAGCAGAAAAAAAGAAAATTTGAAATCCACACGACCGTGACATGCCAATTGTGTGGTTGCTATAACAACAGCTAGCCACAACACGCCCTCTAATGTCGGAATCCATACAATACTGTTTTGATTCTGTCGGCAGATGGCGGCACAGCTTGCCACTTCCTTTGTATTGAACGGAAGGCGTACAAGGTTGCACTGTACGTAGCCACTGCGTTATTATTTTTAGTCCAATATTATAATCTAGAGTGGATTTATTAGATTTCCATGCATTTATTCTTCCCATGGCAATAGATACGAGCAAAATTTCATTAAATGAGCAAACCCCACCCCTTCTTATAATGAAAAAGAGCACACTCGTAACAAGCAGGAGATTTGCTCTTGATACGAGCGTTAAAACGCAAAAATCCAACAGATTGCACTACGAGAAAATCGAAAGTTAAGAGAAAATTTGAAACCTGAGAGAGAAGTTTAGAAAATAAAATATACACAAGACTCTTCGCTTTCATCTTCACCTCCTTCACTCGTACCAATTAATTAAAACTGTTCAGTGGCTTCAGATTCATTTGAAGGCTCTATAAGCCATGTTGGGAAAAACGACGAGGTGGGATACGCTTTCCCTCTCATACTGTAATTTGAGCAAAACGAAAATGTTCGGTCAGACTCAAACAGAAAGTGATTGGGTATGTAGGCATTACTTTTTTTTTCTTGCTACCTGTTCCTATCATATTTTTACAACCATACAAGCAGTGGCAGATGTTTTAATGCTGTACTAGCACTTAATGCTAAATGATTGAATACTGTAACAGGTTAATCGTTAAAGAATTGCTTTGACGAGGTGGCCTTGCTGTTGCAGTATTTGCTTTTGTATTTCAGTGCTAAATGTATATAAATAGATATTTTATTTGCAATCTCTGAATTTTAAACACACATTATTCCAATAAAATATTTATATGAAACCTTGGCACGTTTTCTTCATTTATATTGGTGATAAATAGTAGAAATAGGCTGGAAGCTAAAGGCATGGATGAAGAATAACAGGATAAACGACTCCTATGCCTCGCATGTAAGTTGTGAAACAGTGGCGCCCTCCAGTTATTTCAGTGAAAAATATGGCTGCTTACTATGGAGGTGAAGCGTGCGCTGCACCAAATTGTTCTATATCTAGGGCAAAAACACCGCAATTTGTCTTTTTTTCGATTTCCTAGAGATCCGGAAAGCTAACACACTTCATCAAACATGCATAATTTGCTCTTAATTCGATTATTTTCGAGAAATGGCGAATTAGTCATACACGTATTAATTCACGTATTGTGGTTGTTGACATTGGGAGATTTAATTTTACACATACATGCAAACAAATAGCATTTTAATATCTTTTATTATTAATTAGGTGTCTGAAATGGATAATCAATTGTCATAGAAAAGACGCTAGATAATCAACAACTATAATTTATATAAACGTGGGCTAGTGCTGTGTGCTATACATTTTGAAACTTCGCACTTTATGAATAAAGATGAGAGGTATGAGCAGACGAAACAGAAATAATCGTAATTGATTATAAGAAGTGTCTA
This sequence comes from Rhysida immarginata, assembly GCA_023313115.1. NCBI lineage: Eukaryota > Metazoa > Arthropoda > Chilopoda > Scolopendromorpha > Scolopendridae > Rhysida > Rhysida immarginata. The sequence continues at coordinate 9,873 of JAHWFO010002659.1, forward strand.
ACCATGTATGCATGTCTTGAAATAAAAATTGTGGGTATTTTTGAAGTGATTTGCACGACTTTGATTCTGTCAATGAAATTTATATAAAAATTTGAACGCATTGATTTGTTTAAACTACTGACATATACGGGAACATTCATAAACTACGTAGCCAATTTGTGTATGTAGGGGGTGAGGATTTGACCACTTATGACCACAAAGGGGAGGGAGGGGGATCCAGTAATGACCATGTGGTCAAATTAATTTTAAAACCGTTCAAAATTCTGCATTTTAATATCTTTGATGGGGAGGGGGGGTAATTTCTTAAAACGTTAATCGAAACGGATAACAGTTAAAATATTGTTATGCCGAAAATAATTTTTTGCCTCATTAAAATCGTAAAAAAAATTTAAAAAAAAAAAACCAAACTTAAAAATTTTTTTTGATAAACGTTACTTATTTTCATTTTAAATCATTTTTATAAACATTTAATAAAGAAATTTTTATTTTTGTTTTAGAGCTTCAACTTAACCTAAATAATTTTTTTAACTAATTTAATTTAGCCGCGTGATTTTTAATAAATTTTTCTAGAAACTGGCTTGCATCTAATTGATTTTATCCAATTTTTGTAAAAAAAAAAAATAATTATCTCATGAAAACTGGCATTAAAAGAAGCATTGGGCTGAGTTAAGAAAGGGAGCTTTTCACGGAAATAACCAGTTGGCGCCACCACGAGAGAGCTTGCTGGGCTTGCCTATGGAGTTGGTTATCCTGTTATTCTTCCCGCGCTAAAGGTCACCGCGCTATTCCCTAAAGTTTTCTATGCGTTCGTCTGCTCCAAACCTTCCAGCTGACGTCACATGTCAGCAGCCAATGACCATCGATCAACCCGATAGAGGCCACCTTCTCTTTAACAACTTTGAACTAGATCGGCGTCTTGTACTTCCGTTTCCGTCCAAATTTGAAGAGTTGTAGCATCAAGGAATTAGATTAAGCGTAAGTCCGAGTGTATCATTGGTCCTGTTGCAATGGGCTTGAACTAAATGCGTCCAAGTCATTTGTGATGTCCTTCAATCGTTCCACTACACCGTTTGTGTTTAACTATGTTATTAATGGAGTACCCTTGGTTAGAACTAATACTTTGAAGTGGTTATGTCACACAATTGTTCCTTTTCTGAGCATTTAAATCAAGTATATCTGGATATTTCACGTCGCATCGGCATGTTGAAGAGGTCCATTCAGTTCTTTACAGAGGCAAAAACTTTTTTGCTTCTGTTTAAGACTTTTGTGATTCCTAAAATTATCTATTGCGCGTGGATCTGGTTTGGGGGCAATCAACAAGTTTTACATAAAATACAACGTAAATGCCTTAATTTTAAAGCTTTCATAATAAAGAACTTTGGCAATCAGCTACCTTTGACGTCCGCCCATTTTCATAACATTTTTAACATTGCGCTTATTATTAGTATTTCACTTTTTAACATTCTTGTTGGTATTTTTCACGCTAAGTTGAGCCTAGGTTCTTTAGTGAATGATTTTAACTTTCAGAGTATTTTAACTTTCAGATTGACGCGTAGTGGCTTCGTTTTTACTCCCTTGTACAAATGGAAGACGTTTATTTCACGGATCGATCCGGTGTATAAAGTGATTACTAATTACTTAGATAATTTCAACGATGTTTGCTTTACGGCTTCTGATGAACTCCATTTTTCTGTTTTCTCATAACGCCTGTCTCTTCTTCCTTTCCTCTTTTTTTTTCCTTATTCCATCAAATTTTATTCCATCTAATTTTTATTATTTGTATATTATTTTATTATTTTTTAATGTTATTATTCGAGAATCGCTGTGTTAATGTTATTATTTTTTGTTTTATTATTATTATTATTAATTTTTACATGTGGTTCATTAACCCCGTTTTGGGCTTAGGCCTGTTGGGGGACAACACGGGGCCTTGCACTCCGGTTTATCTGGTGTGTTTCTCTCCCTGTTGTTGTTACAATTACCAAAAATTATCAAAATTACCAAAAATTATCAAAATCTCGTATTATTATTATATTTTTGATTACATATTTGAAGATAATACATATCATTATACTTTTGAATATATATTTGTATGATTTATACAGGGTGATTTACATCGAATGTAAAATACTTAAAGGGGGTATTATAGAGGTTAAGATAAACACAAAACGTCCTATGAACATGGGTTCAAATATGAACGATAACTGAGATATGAACAGAAATAAAAATGCCGCCACCAAGATCAACAAGTTAATAACTCAGGTTCTGTAAAGCCTAGATTAATGCAATTTGGGGGAATAACAAGGTACATAAGACTGTGTATACCGTTAAAATTTGATTGAATTCCAACGAGAAGTTTCCGAGTTACACAGTCAAAATTGTGACAAGTGCTAGTTAGTACTCACAAGTGAACACGTACGTATTATGATTTTGAATGAGTAACTTGGAAACTTCTTGTTAGAATTAGATCAAATTTTAAAGGTATACACAGTCTTATGTACTCTGTTATTCCTCCAAATTTCATTAATCTAGGCTTTACAGAATCTGAGTTATTAACTTGTTGATCTTGGTGGCGGCATTTTTAAAAATAAGTTAATAACTGTAAAGCCTAGATTTTCGAAGTGCTACATCCGAGAAAATGACCCCTGAAAAGTACTAAAATGGGCCCTTATTACGAGCTTTAGCTAAAGCTGTATATAAGAATACAAGCATAATCAATATCTTTATATGTCCGGCCGGCCATCGTTTGCACGATAATGTGAAAATGGAAGAACTCAACTGCGATATATCAACTGTTAATTAGCTCTCGTGGGCCCTTCGGGCACGTGCACTAATGTTAAGAATATGAACTTAGGGCATGTAATATATCCATCGATTCGTACCGACGAGTCATAAATGAATATAGTGTTACTTTTTGTTTATCACTTAAGCATTGTTGATGGCAGCTTGGAGCACGTGCCCGTTATGAAGCTTTGTCGATGCACGTGCTCATTTTGTTTTAAAATTCAGTGCTGTTAGGCCTATTGTAAAATGTGACTAATTAATGTTAAGGCGATTGTTAAAAATGGCTCATTAATGTTAGGCCTATTGCTAAAAATGGCTAATTAATGTTAGGCCTATAGTTAAAAATGGCTAATTAATATTAAGCCTATTGTTAAAAATGGCTAAATAATGTTAGGCCTATTGTTAAAATAACTATATAATATTAAGCTTATTGTTAAAAATGGCTCAATAATGTTTGGCCTATTGTTAAAAACGGCTAATTAATATTAGGCCTATTGTTAAAAAAGGCTAATTAATATTAGGCCTATTGTTAAAAATGGCTAATTAATGTTAGGCCTATTGTTAAAAATGGCTAATTAAAGTTAGGCCTATATTTAAAAATGATGTGAGTGTGGATAGAATCAAAGGTACTTCTATTGTTTATTTAAACCAACTGCAAGTAAAAGTGAAATATTGAAATTTAAAATCACATCTGCGTCACAGGTAAAGCTCCTTGGAATGCTTACAAGATTTTTCCCGACAATGTTTTGCAACAATGATTAAGAAGGGATGAATGGTAACTTTGATTAAGAAGGGATGAATAGCTCTAGCGGTGGAAAAAACATAGGCGAAGTCTTTTAAAACATTTAGACGTGCGAGCATTTCATTTCTCATTTCGCACGTTTGGAAAGATTCGTGTGAACACTGCAATCGAATACGTAAATTGACATGCAGTTTTCGCCATTGCTGTATATAAAATATGAGTAATATTAAACAACAAATATTTATATTCTTCTTTTCAGCATATTTGAAAATCTTTTTACGAGTTATATTCGTGTTCCAGAAGGCTTCGTTGTAGAGGAGGAAAATAAATAAAATAAAGATAGCCAAAATTCCTGAAATTTTAACAATCATTATTTCACGAACAATCGCTGGAAAAATACTTTTATGCAAGAAATACTTTCAGAACTTCGTTTTCTCGCATTTCAGCCATTGTTTATCTTTCGTTTCACCTGCCAGCTGTGTGCTCTGAAATTAAATTAATCTTGATATACTTTAAAAAGAGAGGGAAAAAAAAAATTCAGAGTAAATTCATTTATTTCTTCAGACATACTAATAAAAGCAAGCTGCTTTTCTGCTGTTCAATTTTTATTTAAAAAAAAAAGCAATTTATTGCTTGCAAAGGGAAATTATTTTCAGACATTTAAATAGGATTTAAACGTGAAGAGAATTATTACGTTACAATATAAATTTATACTGTTAAACCGTGCAATAAAGTTACGAACAATTCTGCAATTATAGACTAATTGTTTTATTAAGTTTGTAATCGAAATTTGAATAATGATAATCTTTTCTCCTTGAACCAGAGGCGGCCAGAAATATTTTAGTCTCCTTTTCTAAAATTTTTTTTCTACTACTCCGCGAAATAATAAATGTTGTTCATTTGTATTCAAATTGCATTTTAGTAATATGATTGGATCTCTCAAATTAAAATGCTGTTCAAGTTAAAGAAACGTCATGCAGAATATTGATAGTACGAACGAATAATTTCCCAGATGGTTTTTACAGCTAATTTATTAAGTGGAGTTTTGGCTCATTAATTCAAATAATGATGATTTTTTTTTCAAAGATTTTTTTTTTCAAG
>JAHWFO010002669.1:0-25562 GCA_023313115.1 Rhysida immarginata
AAGTTCTTTTGTAATCACCCTGTATTTTGAGGGAAACATGTACGTATATAAGCGCCCACTCCTGACTTTCAGGAAATAATTTCATGTATCTTTTTTAATTTAAGCAACTTTTTTTTAGAAGAAATGAAGTTATTGCTGAGCCCCCTTTTAGATAGTACTAGAAATGCATTTATTATACACCCTCGACCACTTGTGAATAGCCAGGATCGTAATAAATAAACGGAATTTCCATTTTACACACTTCATGTGCATATCTGCAGGCTGTAAAGCTTTCATTCTGCCATAAACAGAAGATCCGCTCATTATTGGTGATATAGCCTACAGACAGAGTCATCCTAATTGACATATCCTATTATAATCATCCCCAAATTGAGACCTTACGACTGATGTTGCACATTGCTTTTTATTTTAACCATATTATGGATAATTATTACCTCTTCCTATAGAAATTTTGGAAATAATTTTATTTATTTCGAAAACCTCAGTTCCATTGGTAAATTTCATTTTACAGTGCCCAGCCAATTGATTATCTCTGCAGGCACCACTGAATAGGGATACTAAATTGGTTCACCTTCTATATAATTTAATTTTTCTTCAAAATCATTAAAATATACTAGATTATAAATATTTTTTTAAAAAATTTAGGATCTTATTAAGGGGGTTAAATAAAGGTAAAACGTATGCTCAAAATATTTTTATTCTCACTAAGATCAAGAATATATTTACCTTAAAATACACGCTGTCCATAGATCCATATAATGAATAGGAGATGACTTGCTGCTTATAAGCGTATGGGTTTCGGAGCTCGTTGCATGTGGATTGTGGAAGTCGATCGTTTTTATTCGAACATCGTTGCCAAAATTAAAAATATGAATTATGCATAAAGATTATACTGATAAGACAATGAAACGCACGGCCATCTTTACAGCATCTAGGCAAAGCAACTGACCAAGGACCCCACCTAGAAAGCCAAGGGAGCCTTACAGAATTTACATAGGGCCGTTGGTCACTGCCCAATGAACCCACCTTTAAGACGGTCCTGAATGCGTGGTGGTTGCGTATAACACTGTGGATACGGTCACGGCGCCGTGACTTGTCAGCGTTCACGAAGGTCGAAAAAGTGAAGTGACGGGATGAAAGACAGAGCATGCGCTTCGCGCGGCGGATGATTAGTGATGGGTGAAACAGCACTTTGTAAGCGAGAATCATTCAAAGGAGTCGTTCGCGTATATGTAAACGATTTATGCACAGATAGTGAAATCACACAATTCACCAAATATGCAACCTCCTAATGCTCATTCCATGAATTGTACAATGTCTTTTGGCGGCCGTGTTCGAAAACTGATAGGAGGAGAGGTGGGGCCCGCCTTTTGATCGCCGCTGTGCATCCCCAATTACGGCCGCCCGTGTGCGATTCACAATTGGCATCCCTGTTGGCGGTGGTCCTGGATAAATCTATGTATAATTCCTCACATTTGTAATTCATTTTAAACGATGAAATCTCACCAGTAGACTGGCTAGGCTTAGTCTTATTAATATGAATACACTTCTGTGTAACTTAGCACTTTTTTTAGGAAACGTGTATTCCCACGCTTTAAGGCGCCGTCTGGAATGGCATGTTCAAAGTGGAATGAAATTGCTTTCTTCATATTCCCGCAGAAATTTCTCGTCAAACGAAAGGAATCTATGTCCACATCTATAACCGGTAGCCGTAATTGGGAACGCATAGCGGCGATCAAAAGGCGGGCGCCACCCCTCCTCGTATCAGCTTTCGCACACGGACGATCAAAACACATTGTACAATTCATGGAATCAGTAATAATAAGTTGCGTATTTAGTGAAGTGTGATTTCAATATTTGCGCGTAAATCGTTTACATGTACGTGAAATCGTTCGCGAACGACTCCTTTGAACGATTCTCGTTTGCCAAAGTGCCGTTCCGCCCATCACTAATCATCCGCTGTGCGAAGCGCATGCTCTGTCTTTCATCACGTCACTTCCCTTTTTCGTGAACGGTGACAAACAGTGTGACCAGATGCAGTAGATTTCTAGTGTTTCAGTAGATTTTGTCCTAAATTTTTGTCGCTTTCAGTAGTTTTTTTTTAGAAACCAGTAATCTCTAATGTTTTGGTAGATTTTTTGGCTAGCGACAGTAGATGTCGCTCTGAATTATCTGGTCACACTGGTGACAAGTCACGGCGCCGTGACCGTATCCACAGCGTATATATAAACTGCTGACTGTACCAACACCACCATCTTTATAGGTTGTATGACTGTACTCAGAGTATTGTAGAGAAGAATCAAATCGAGGGAACATAAAGAAAAATTGATGGCTTCCTTATTATATATAGAGAGAGAATTTAGGAATAAAGAAAAGGAATTAATGCAATAAGGAATGGTGCCTTATACTGCAGGAAGATTGGTAAGTGTAAGGAATTTCGTGGTCCAATCATTAGAAATTAGTAAGTTTCTCCAAGTTTTTAGCGCACCATCGCTGCTTGTTGGCACTGAAACGAACCAATTTTTGCATTTGTAGATTCTCTTATTTCTTATCCGTATCTTTATTAGGGTACTGTATCACCAATTTTCGAAGTGTCCCGTCGAGTGGGTCATTCTCTGTCTCTCTGAGTATTATCAACTTAGTTATAATAATTCTACCTTGTTAAGAAAAACTAAAAACTCAGCCCAAAATTGCTGACATGTCATTAAAAAAAGCTGACACCAATAAACTACGAGTATACATGTACATGTATTACAAAAGAACACCGGACAAAAAATTGGTCATCTCCTGTTGCTAGTGATTTGCACATCCCCTCGCTTTAATTACAGCTTTAATGCATTTGGCATTGATTTTCGAGTGTTTAGATAGTTCTTGTCTATCTCCAACCATGCTGCATACAATTTATCCAATAGATAGTTCTTGTCTATCTCCATAATTTAATATTTATCGCATATACAATTGATGGCGATTCTTACGTTTAACATGTTGCTCCAGGTGGACCCACAAATTCTCTATTGGGTTCAGATATGGGAATTTGGCGGGCCAATCGAGGTGCTGCACGGTCTGATCATGCTCTTCGAACCACTCCCCACGAATCTAGCCCTGTGAACCCTGCAGTTGTCGTCTTGATAGTAGACGTCGTCTAAGTCATAGACATCTTTGACATGATCCAAAAAAGGCAGCAATTATCCATCCAGAATGTCACGATAGTGATGCTGGTTAAGCTTGGTGCTAATTTCAACGAGAAGTCCCTGTAGTGTAAACTTGCCTACAGCATCACAGAGCCAGGACCGAACCTTGGACACATTCAGGGTGAAAGGCTTCATTGCTTCTTCTTCAGAGCCACCACCACGTCGAGCGTCATTCGAATAAAGATAAAATTTTGATTCGTCCGATCAAATCACGCGTTTCCAGTCGTCGACAGTCCAGTTCTGATATCACTTGCAACACTGTACACGAGCTTTCTTGTGAGCTTTCTTGTAGCATCGGGCGCTTGCGAGGTAACCGGCTTCAGATCTCCATTTTGTGCAGTTGCCTCCTTAAGGTTTTTTGACAAACTGTGGGCCATTATTGACTTCATGTCTGGTTTGAAAGCGGTTGGCCGATATTCGTCTTTGATCCCGTTCAGTCAACATTGACTTCCGACCACAGTTTCGACGGTTGTTGCCACCGACGTGCTTGTGAACCATTTCTTGAACTCACGGATGACTGCGCGCTTTAATACTCCGGCAAAGGTATCTACTTCTTGCACTGCATGTTCTTTTGCCCGCCCAAATGCTATGATCCCTTTTTGCCACTAAGATACGTCTGGCTTACGATCCATTTTTTGCAGCCAAGTTCGACACGGAATAACACAAACTGCTTTTAACAATGCTCGTACGTTGCTTAGTTACTACTATCTCGCAGTGAAATGTGCTATGCACATTCATCTTTCTATATATAAAAAGAAGGATGTTTGTTTGTGGGTTTTTTTTATACAAATCTACAGTTTTATTCCGATCTTGATGAAATTTTGCATACTTGATCGTCAAAGCATGAAGAAGGTCACTGTCTACCTCAGATTTCGAAAAAATAATAATTACCGATAATAAATCGATATTCATTATGATAGCAAGGCATATTAATGAGAAATATCTCATTACCAACAATGCAAGGCAAAGTTTGTGCAACAATAGTTATCAACAATGGTATCGACATGCAATTCACAAACACTCTGCACGGACCAACAATATATATCTTATGACCAACAATGCAAGGAAAAGTTTGTGCAACAATAGGTATCAACAATGGTATCAACACGCAATGTACCAACACTATACAAAGATCAACAATATATATCTCATGACTTTCAATGTAAGGCAAAGTTTGTGCAATATAGGTTAAGTTTCAATTTGTAACAATGCATAAAATTCCTGTTATTCAGGCTTTTCTTAGAATTGATAGTTCTTAATACTAAACAATTTCTTGAAAATCTTTAAAATCATCATGAACTAGAGATAATGGAGAGTTAGCAGACTATTGAGAAAGAGTGGAAAGACGACAGAAGAAGCACTCCATGCTGTATTGAGCAAATGGTAAGCATGTCAATAGAACAATCGGCGACTGCTAGACTACACAAAGTGATGAATGGCCAAGTTTTGCTTCAAGATATCGAGAGAAAAGTGGGAATTGCATGAACATCAAGTATACATCTGAAGTAAGATTACTTGAAGAAATTATTTAGACTAGCTGTGGCATACTTGGATAGGTCCATCCATTGTGAGCCTTTAACATTTTTTTTTGGAATTTTCATTAAGAATTTTTACTCTATTAATTCTAAGCGTTTTCATGCGAAATTATTTTTAAGATATTTCATAATTTAATCAAAAAAGAAAGAGTCCGAGCCAAGCCGGGGTTATCACCTAGCTTATTTGGAAGCACAGCAGATTCAAACATTTCTTAAAAATATTTTTTGACTATATTCTGTGTGATTGTGAATATTTTGGAGACTGAGATGCTGATAATGCGGTGATTGAACGTTCGATTCCAAGAATTATTAATAATGAACACAAAATGACGATGCAGTGACAGGTCATAAATAAGGCAACGTTTATTGAGGAGGAAAAGGAGTCACACGTGTCTCCCTTGAGCTCCCTATCAAACATCCAGACGACTGGCAAAAATTTATGTCCCCGTAAAGGAAAGAAAAAGAACGAGTACTGGTCAGAGAAACTCTGCAGCTAAAACAGAAAAATCTATACTGGCATTGGAAATATCTGAACAATGGGTATAATATCTTCTACGTCAAAGGCAAGTAAAACTTAGGTCTAAAGTATTCAGTGATGTTCTCCGGTGGTGAAGATGGATATCATTTTAATCTGAGCCAAGTCCCGGTATATCACCTAGAATTCCTGTTTTTCGGATTTTTCGTAGAATGATTGAGTTATTATTTAACAAATTTGGAGTTATAATTTAACATTTTAAGATTGTTCTGTTTACCTACAAGTATAATTATCCCGGGCAACGCCGGGTCCTCTGCTAGTATTGTACCGGGTGTTTCAAAAATAACCGGTATATTTGAAAAATCAATAAAAACTAAACGGGCAGCGATAGAAATAAACCGTTTGTAATTTCGAAAGTTTGTCTGCCTGAAAATTTACTGTTGTCCCAAGCATATTGCAACACACGGTGTATTTCTATCGCTGCCCGTTTAGTTTTTATTGATTTTTCAAATATACCGGTCATTTTTCAAATTTATTAAACTACTTAACATAGAAGCGTCGTAGAGCTCTCAAAGTGACTATTATTCTTTCAAAATAAACCGCGAAAACGAAAAAATTTGAGTGCACATAGCCATACAAAGACAATGGAGTTACTAACAATGGTGTCTTGACTATCTATCTCTTTACATAGTTTCTCAAACTTACGGCTCAAGGGGCGCGCTAGCAGGACATGCGCTTCTGGCCGATCCTGTATATGCCAAAAAGACATCATTTCGTCTTGCCTTTGAAGGGTTTACTCACAGATTTGCGATTTCCCTATTCCAGAATTTTGTTGAAATTATTAAAACTTAATGAAAAGTAGATCAGTCATGTTATTGGACTAGCGAAAGTTTTTCGAATAATATTTGTTATTTCGTAAAATCTATTCCAGAATTCCTAAGTTATTTTGCACTCGACTGTATATTTTAGGGAGGAAGTCTTCTACGGTACAAGTTCCCAGGGCTAGCTGCCATTATGAGTGGTGTTTTTTCTTATGTATGCGTAATAATGTACTTTTCTTGTGATTCATTTGTTGTTTTTGTTAAATGTTATAAATGGAAACGAGTACTTACTGGTGGTTGTAAATGTTCCACAAATAAATTCCACTAAGATAACAGAAGATTAAATAACAACTACGCTTTACCAATCGTTTGAAATTCATGATTCGCTTTGCTGTTTTCTCTAAAACTAATCATTCATTCACGGGTTCATAAATGAATAAACAATGGAATAGCGTTTCTAAATCTAATTGTTAGATAATTTTCTTCTCTTATAAAATGTTAAGAAGTCAGACGCTCATTGTAAAAATTTGTTGTTTTTTTTATTCTGTGATTGCTACATAATTTTAATTTAATTTTATTTGCATTTTTAATTAATTATTTATTAAAATAAAGCTTTAAATAATTTAAATTGTTTAAAACATATTACAATATTAACTTCAATAATAGAATATGGAAATTTAAAACAACAATCAGTTGGAACGACAGGCAGGTAAGTAACCAGTTGCAGAAGGCGGCCCTAGCAACATAATCCAATGGCAGTAAAGCGTGGTTCCCACTGGCAGAAAACAAGAGAGCAGAAACCAGGGCGTATTTTTTTCTGCCTTTTTACTTTCTGCTCCTGCAGGTGTCCCACATGACAGAAACTCAAAAGGATAAGATAGCAGAAGTTTTGCCCAACACAAATGCACTGCACCGAAGCCGACGATCGATCTAAACGGTCGGCTTCGACTGCACACAGTACGTACACAGTTCGTTCATTCCTCATCTATCATCACATCGAATTTTTGCATTCAATTGTTGTTTATTCAATTTAATTTGATTAATTAATTAATAAATATATATTTCGTACCTCCTCTATTAGCCCTTCTACATCAATTTTCTTTCTCGGCCTCTTCACCTTTGTGAGCTGAGTGTCCGACATTTTTATTTTGTGAGAGAGAGAGAGGACGTCACTGTGACGTCACTGCAAAGATCGTTTTCTATTGGCTGAGCAATCGTTTCTGCCCTGCTTTTGCCACAAAAGTTGAACTCAACCCAACTCTAAAAAGCAGAAATTTTCAGTCGGGCAGAAGAGATGAAAACGGGAAGTGACATCATAAAATTTTTCTGCTTTGTGGTTTCTGCCGTTGTTTTTACGCATGTGGGAACCACGCTTTACTCCTGGTGACAATGAATATGGTATGGGTGAAAATGATGTGCGTGTAGAATGTTGAGAACAGTTCTGTGATGGCACCCAACATCTGCAGCAATTGGTCTGCTGCTTGTGTGGGGATTTGCAGCAACTGCAGCCAGAACTAGTGTTGTTGTATCCTCGTCGCCTTGTGCCCTTGGTCGTCCTCGTTCTGCATTAACATTCCCTGTAGCCTCGAATCTTTGAATAATGTGACGCATTGTTTGACGAGATGGATGGCGTTCGTTAGGGTATCTGTCTCGATACAAAATAACTGCAGCATGTAGGTTTCTCCTTGCCTCTCCGAAGCAGAAGATCATGTTGACCATTTCCGGAACAGTGTAGCTTGCCATCCTGGAATTGTTCTGTCTTCTGTGTGCTGAAACATGCCTTTTATTTGCTTTTCCGCATGAAAGTGAATGTGAGTATGGTAATTTATGTTAATTTTTTGATTTGCATGCTTTACATGGTGGAAATATCAACATTCAGTTTTCCTTGTGCAGTGTAAAGCGTGGTTCCCACTAGCAGAAAACAAGAGAGCAGAAACCAGGGCGTATTTTTTTCTGCCTTTTTACTTTCTGCTCCTGCAGGTGTCCCACATGGCAGAAACTCAAAAGGATAAGATAGCAGAAGTTTTGCCCAACACAAATGCACTGTACCGAAACCGTCGATCGATCTAAACGGTCGGCTTCGACTGCACACAGTACGTACACAGTTCGTTCATTCCTCATCAATCATCACATCGAATTTTTGCATTCAATTGTTGTTTATTCAATTTAATTTGATTAGTAAATATATATTTCGCACCTCTTCTATTAGCGCTTCTACATCAATTTTCTTTCTCGGCTTCTTCACCTTTATGAGCTGAGTGTCCGACATTTTTATTTTGTGTGAGAGAGAGGACGTCAATGTGACGTCACTGCAGAGATCGTTTTCTATTGGCTGAGCAATCGTTTCTGCCCTGCTTGTGCCACAAAAGTTGAACTCAACCAAACTCTAAAAAGCAGAAATTTTCAGTCGGGCAGAAGAGACGAAAACAGGAAGTGGCATCATAAAATTTTTCTGTTTTATGGTTTCTGCCGTTGTTTTTACGCATGTGGGAACCACGCTTAACTGTTTGTAAGCTGCAAACAGTTCACCACCTGATTGTGGGTGATTGGTTGGTCCGATTTGGATGATTTTTTTTTTGTTTTGTTTGTTTTTTTATGCTGAACAAGTTTGCAATTGGGTTTTTTTCTCTATCCCTTACGGTTTTTGAGATAAATTTTGAACGTGTCCTAATTTGCATATTTGGGATGATGAAAAGTGCACCATGGGATAGGCCACCCACAACTTCCTATTCATTGGATTCATCAAAATTGACATATCTGCTTCGGTTCAAAAAATAAAAGGGGGGGTTCAGACTTTTGTATTCACCCTGTATATTCATACATATCGATAAATTATGTGCATTTCTTAAATATTCATTAAATATATCAATTATAATAATAAGTTCATTTGTAGATATTAGTTTACATTAATGTAAAAATTTAATGAAACAATCCATCATCTACAAAAGAGAGGTATGATAGAATGATTATAACTTTCTTTTACTGCCAGTGCCAAGGTTAGGGTTAATTTTTTCCATGCGTTCTTCAATTGACACCTTAGCTAGCTTGCAATATCTCAAATGTGTTTTCAGATTGTTAATAGAGAGGTTCAGCAAAGCAAACGTGTGGCATGGCAATGACGTAGAGCACAGGAACGACGCAAATCTAGGTCGAAGCTTCCACGCTGCCTCACGTCGACGTGAGGTAAAAATAAGTCTGAACTACTGACGTCATTGCTTCACGTCTCCACGTTAAATCATGGCAAATTCAACGCCTAGTCAGGTACGTTCACGTTTGCCATTCCCTATGTTTTTATTTATTAAACGAACAAATAAAATGCCACGTTATTTTGCACACGTGTTCTTAAACTTACATCTGTAATATGGGGTAATTGAATAATTGTATCAAAAATGTATACTTGTACGAGGCAAGAACCGGATGCGGATATTTGTGTTCTGCGCATGCGTAATAAGAACATATGATGTCGTACATATGTGACGCCATTTGGACTCGTAAGGGGAAGTAACGCTTTGCTGAAGCAGATTTTCAAGACCAACACCTGTGTGGACGTGAACTTGAATGATGTCACTCATTTTCACGTTCACGTTAACGCTTTGCTGAACCTCTCTAATATTGCCACTAGTTTTGAATTCATTATTGCAGAATGAGCATACTGCTTTAAAATTATCTATTTTATATAAAAAAAAAAATTCCATACAGAACTCTTTTCTCTGTGGTGAGAATTTGACTTCATGTTCACGGGCGCCATTTTGAATTATCGATAAAATCGCTAGTTAGCGATACCATACTTATCGATACATGACTCAAGCGATATAGTGATAGTTCAACGGCCGATTTATCGATAGTTGCCCAATGTCTGCAGAATAAAGAAGAAATGTATAGGCGCCATCGTATAGACTACAAAAATTTTAGTGATGAAAAATAGGAAAGAAAATTCCACAGCCCGGATTCGAATCAGGAACCTTTGGCTCGGACCGCCAACGCTTTAACCAATTGCGCCACTGCGGCCATGAAAGCGAACCGCTATTTGCATGACCTTAGGGCTTGGTTAGAGCAGTTACCTAGTTCGCAGGCTGGGACTATCTGCGAACTGCTCCGGGCCTTATGGAGTAGTTCATCCTGATCTCTTTGGATACCACGACTAAGGATATGAAAAAGCACTGATATAACTGTTAACGTTCCTGATGAAACAGAGATAACCCATGTAAACAAGTTCTAGCCAAACTTCCTAGATCTACACCACTGTGGTTAATAGAAATGAAAACTTCTCTCTAAATGCAATACAGTGGAAACGCTTATTAGAATCACGTCGGAACCAGCCCATTTTGATAACAATAAGTGAAGGATATAAAATTAGGTGCAAAAATTTTCAACTTTAATGTAATTTATACACTTTTACATGCAAAACATTACATCCAATTATACAGCAGTTTATAATGCAATTTACTAGTGAAAATACAATTTATAAATTTATATCAATGCCCGATCTGTATTTTAAAATCACAATTAATAGCCGTGAAATATTTAAATGAATAGCAGCACTGCGCTGACTCGTTTTGGGCAACTTATCATACCCTGTACAAATTTTTTGCTTTTCTAGAAAAGATAAATAAGCATTTCTTAGATGCTTCTGCCATCATGACACAAATCCTTGCTTTTCGATTACTAAAAATCTTAATGACGCTGCCTTTATAGCCAATCGAGGAATTCATCCAATGTTGTACTACGGTATTTGTTTCTATACTTTGGTCAAACCAAGCGTGTTCGGCGCTCCCGGCAATTTTATAGACAGTTATAGAAAATTAATGAAGTCATGCGTTAACGTTCTGGTGAAAGGCAATTTAGTAACGGACGCCGATCATTTTTAAGAATATACGAGACGTGTTCAATAAGTTTCAGTATTTATGGACACACATAAGTATTGGTGAAGATATTGTATGTGTGCATGTGCTGTTAGAGGGTGTAGGGTCTAGTGGTTTGATGAGAAATTACGCAAAGAAACACACAGGCCAATGTCACTGCACAGATTGACATGAGTGTCAGAATTATTCACACAATTATCACGGAAACATTACAGTACCGCAAAAGTGGGTGTGAAATGGGTTCCGCATCATTTGGATAGCCATATCTTTGGACTTTTTGGAGTGCTAGCATGATGATGAGGATTTCTTGTCAAGAATTGTCGCGGGGGACGAGAGCTGGTGCCACCATTATGAACCTGAATCAAAACGCCAAAGTCTGCAATGGAAAAACGCAGAATCACCACCACCCAAAAACTCAAA
Organism: Rhysida immarginata; assembly: GCA_023313115.1. NCBI lineage: Eukaryota > Metazoa > Arthropoda > Chilopoda > Scolopendromorpha > Scolopendridae > Rhysida > Rhysida immarginata. The sequence goes on from JAHWFO010002669.1 coordinate 11,305, forward strand.
GTCAATCCACATAGTGGACGCAGATTTCATACGGACGGGGAAGTGCGAGTGGCGGTTCGGAATTGGTTCAAACAACAACCCAAGACCTTCTATGAGAAGGGTGTTTCGCGCCTGATATCAGAGGGGGATAATTGCTTGAACCACCAGGGGCAATATTTTTAAAATAAATTCATTTGTTTAGTCCCCATTGCCTTTGGCCTGTTACTTATGAATACACACCTCATATGTCGAGATGGAGGCTTTGTTCTATCAATACTTATTTGAACAGGAACAGGAATTACATATGCTTAGCTCTCATCATTACTTCAGCCTGTATCTGGCTGTTAATAAAGGCTCCAGGAAGCGCTGAGTGATCACATACTTAGTTATCTTTATTTTATCTAAAATATTAACGCTTACTTTATGAATTCCTCTAAGATTTCTTGATATTCTTTTTTAATTTTATTGGGTCTTCATAAGTTATGTTTGAAAGAGAATCACTATGTAAGTAACCAAGGTACCACAAATCTAAAAGAAAATAAATAAACGGAAATAAATATTTTTATCGTACTTTTGTATTCTATAATAAATCCGGCTTGTCAAATTTACTTGGACGATTAATTTAGATTAATTCAATGAAAGCGGAGGCGCAATTGCTAATAATAAAAATTTATATTTGAAAGCCGCTAAAAATCAATTACATCATTGTAAACATCCATAATAAAAATGAACTTTTCCCTATTTCAGTAGACAGTTGACACTATTGCTTTGCCGCGAAACCTTTTGGTACATTTAATAATATACTTGTCTTAAGGAATAAACAGAATTTAAAAAGTTATAAACTCATCATTCGAACAGCTCAAAATTAATTCCCACCATTTTTTCCACAACTTCCTTATATTTCCAATAGGCAAGAAGATTACAGTAAAATATTTTTTTAAAAAAGACGAAGAACTTTTGGAAAACCGCGATCCGTACAAAGAAACAGAGTTAGCGATGAAAAAAAAGCCCTATTAACAAATGAGAGATATCCTAAATACAGCGTATTTTCATCAATTTGAAATCTATTAGAATTATTTAACCATCCGAGATTCAAGTTGAATTAACTACTTCACACATTTTAAAGCATTTAAACCATTAATATAGTGCAATTTTATAATTTATTATTATAAAAATTGTCGATTTGAAAAGAATTCTAAATTATCGCCTTCGTGAATTAATCAAATTTTCACGTGGACACTTGTATCTTACCGGTAAAAGAAGATTCCATTTGACAACGAACAGACCACATGCGTTAATGCCAATGCTTGTATTGATTAGACGTTGAGAGAATAAAGAAATGCAATGAAACAACTTCTGGGTTTCTTCCTATAATAATAATGTATATCGATGGTGGTGGTGATAATACGGAGAAGAGTGTATGTGTGATTTTCAGCTTCTTTATAGTCAGATTTAAGTAAAAATATGCTCTGTTGATTTATGAATCACCACTTACCTGGTTCAACCCTTCTATTTTTTGTGGATTAAAGGTCAAAATATTTTCAGAGACAGCATGTGCCTAAAAAGATAGTAAAATGGGGATAGGTGATAGATTTATTATATTTTTTTTATTTAAAAAATTTCTATTCATCATATTACACTTCCTCTCATTCTACTGTTCAAACGATACTAAATTTATTATCAAAAAAAAATTGTGGATAAACTTATAAATCAAGCAAACTCGCATCTTGAAAAAACGGATAAAATATTCTTAGAAAAGCTTTTTAAGCAGCTTTTAACAAATTCAATGTGTCCCAGTAGAATGTGACTGTTTCAATCTATTTATTGAGACATAGTTTGCATGAAAAAAGAAAATAGTACCATTATATAAAGTTTTTTTTATTAATTTTTAATATACATGTGGTCGATGGAGCATCTCATATTTCCTATAAGTACATTTTTCAAGTGTAAGAGTATTGCCTTGGGGACATTAGATTAGATTTATGTGTGCGGGTTGTATTGACATTTTTAGGTTATGATATCTTATTTGTACGTTTAAAATACATTTTCAGATTGCTCGGAATGTTCTATTGCATCAAGGAATATCGTATTAAAGTTGAACAGTTTAATGGTAATGGGAATATTAGGTGAGGTCATGCATGATTTTTTTCCGCTGAATGAATAAATGTGTTCTTCGCCGGGTTGACCACTTAACTGATGGTCATTTAAAAAAAAAAAAAAGTGAAACATATATACTGAATTGCAAATAAAAGGAACTTTCTATTATAGTAAATTTGTCATACAATAAAAGGGTTGAAAACCTTTAAATTTATGTATTTTACACCCTGTAGTAAAAGAATAAAAGATATTTGAAGAAATATTTCATCAAAATTTTGAATGGAAAATATATTGAAAAGTTACATACTTAAACTGATTAGTCGATTTAATAGAGTATCCATCTAGTAAATGAGAATATTCTAAAATGTACCCTCTAAGTAAATGAATGATATTCAAATATAACCGGAAAATACTTTTACAATGCAATAGTGAAAAAAGAAAAAATATAACGCATTATACCTCCGAAAAACTAGAGGGTTATAAATAAAGCGCACACTCATTTCGCATTTATTCACCACTTCGTGGTGCCTCCTTTCCAGTATACACGTCAGCAACCCTCTTGGCATGGACTGGACATGTGTGCGCATATATTTATCGGTTGTATAGAAACCCTTGTTATTTATTAGTCAAGTGGAGTAATTTATAAATATAAAAGTCATAGACAAAGATTTCATTTTTATTTTCAAAGAATAACAACTCATCGGATACGCGTTCATTTACTGCCACGGGTAAGGTAACTTGCACAGAGGATAAAAGCACTTGGCACTGTGCCAAACGGGAGTCTCCTATCCGTAGTCAGGCATCTTAAATTTGTTTGAATGCGAAATTTGAAAAGTCTGACATTTACAAGCAAACCCCCCCTACCCCATCGCATAAAGTAAAAAAGTAACGCTCGTAACGAACGTCCACCCAGTAAACATGCAAAAGAGAAAAGATTAAACCGTCGAAGATGAACAGAACACTGATTCATGCTACTTATTTTGAAGTAGAAAGCTAATTTTAAATACGAAATGAATTACAGCAATTGCAAAAAGCTGTAAATAACAAACGAATCTTACTAATAGCAGATATTTAAGAAATTCATACGATGTACGAGTAATTATGTTTAAAGTTTAATTGGACAATTTTTGAGCTGCGGCGTTGAGTAAAAGTAATATTTTTTTAATACTCTAATAAGATTTTTTTCGGAATTTAATGTCGATATTACTACGTAAGGCGCCTTTTTGTAGGCACCTTAGACACCCTCTCCTATAATTTTTAAAGTGCTTTAATTATCCTGTTTGTCAGTGAACAGCCTACAATCATGCACCTCATATATGATCTTCAAATTCTCCAGACATCAATACATGAGTAGCAGCTTTGAAAACCTAACCAAACTGAAACGAACCTTTTTGAAAAAGAAAGGCGACTATTAATACTTTTAGAAGGAATACAAAAATTAGCAGACCTCTGGAAGTGGTCTTTCTAACCCAATTTCGGAATCCATAATGGGACATAAGAGAAAAGGCTATTCATTGCGTCGATCCATAAGTCAATTTATATTATACAGCACAAGCATATGGATTCGGACATAGCTCATCCTATCCAGTAAAGACTCACCTATAATTGAAAGGTTTGATCCGACATTAAATACTTATTTCTGGTCTTATTTCTACGTTGTCGCCTTGCACTCAAGCATTTTCAGCATTCAGGAGTTCAAAATATAAATTAAGTGTTTCATGACTAATTAACCGTGTCCGCCCTTACGAAGTGAACGTCCAAGCAGTCAACGATTGGAGCCAAGCTTAGATCGCGATGCCGATTCAAAGATGAAGAAATGGAACTGATTTTAGCTACTGTTCGACCACAACAGTAGCAAAGGTGAAGGGTGAATGGCAGTTGTCCTAAGCGCAAACATTTTAGGGGCATAAAAATTCCGGAAAAAACTCATACAGTTTAACGATTTTTTGTTATTTGTTTAACTGTTAAAATTATTTTTAGGAGTAAAACAAGTAAGTGAAACTGAGTTCACTTAAATGTAGAAGAGAAAGGTTGAAAAAATTATTCTAATATAGTGTACTGTACACACACAGAATCATAAGCTAATTTGCTATGGAAAGGTGTGTATGTCCATTTTTTGAAAAAATATAAGACAAAAAATTTAGTGTTGTCTTTTTATTTATTGATAGACAATTTATGGAATTTATATTTTAAAATATCCCTATGTTCTGATCAATTTAAAATAATTTATTATGAAATCTTTAAATATCTGAAAACAAGGAAAATGAATATACAGTTTAAAAATAATCAATCCTTGTAATAGATACCAAACCGGTGTAAAAAACTTCGGTACGCAGTCTTCCTCAAACATGAACTAGAAAATCACATAAATAATCCAGCAATTGCTTTATTAAAACATATAATCAGTTGAATTAACTATTTAATTGAAATTTAGATACTTGTACTCTGTAATTGATATACTATTTCCATTATAAAATAAAGATAAATAAGTATTTCACAATCAATTAATTTTTTATAGTTCATCGTTGATCTGATTTCAGAATGTGGTCTGAAAGAACTGAAACCAACAGTTCTGAAGAAGCGGACTTAAATTTAATTGATTGTGGAATACTCATTTATCCTTAACGGTATATCAAGTACTGTAGTACATATAATCCCCATTGGCTTGAGCGGCTACTGGCAGGTGGCGGATAGCCGAATATCCTAGGCTGATTACAACTTAGGACATCCCCGAATATCCAATAAGGGGACGCAGACCAACTCCCGAGCCCAAGGTGTTATGCGACCCGTGCTGAAGGGTGGATGGCACTTCGGTTATAGCGTCTTTAACGGAGCCTCCTGTCTACCTGACGACACTCAGGAGTATCTAGCCTTATTCCGGTATGCAGGCACCCCTGGGATGGACCGTCAATCCTGCATTATTACAGCAGTTTATGGATTGTAATAAACCAACTCTATCTGGTGACCCTGTGAGGAACCAGCAACCTGCAGTTGATATCGATATGGCAGAAATGCCCTCTGTTGAATCAACTGAATGTAATCAGCATACTGTTTCTGAACCTGAAGCGCCGCATGCTTTACAGCGTGCAGCCTCTGGCGAGGATAGTGGCATGACTATTTCAAAACATACTCACCACCAGATGCTGAGATGCATCAAGCAAACCTGCAGCATAAAAAACTGGCGGCAGCCAACCTCAATGGAATTTTTCTGGCCGAGGATATTCACATAGCTCTAATTCAAGAACCTTGGATTTCTAAAGGTGGAATTAGAGGTTTGAGTAACTGTGGAGGTAAGCTAATTTATGATTTTTCATGCTCATCTCTCCGAGCCTGTTTATTGATTAGAAATAATATTAATGCTCTGCCTATGTATCAACTCTGTTCCAGAGACTTGGCTGTAGCAAAAATCACCCTTCGAATGGAAGGGAGAAACCAAGATATTATCTTTGTCTCGGGTTACCTTCCATTCGAGGAGATTACACCCATAAACGATGATTTTAGAGAATATGGGAAACTTCGATCAGCCATAACGTGGAAATCGTTTTTGGCTGTGATACAAATGCTCACCACATAATGTGGAGGAGTTCAAACACTAATCTAAATGGTAAGTTATTATTTGACTTCATCTTAGAAAACAACTTGGAAATTTTTAATCTAGGTATTAAACCAACCTTCATTACTTCGGTAAGAAGGGAGGTAATTGACATTACGATTGGTTCTTCCAGTATGTGTAAATAGATTAGGAAATGGTATGTTGATGAGAAGCCATCTTTGGCTGACCACCAACATATTCGTTTCTCTCTTCTTGCTGATGAGGACTGGAATAGGACCTTTAGGGATCCTAAGCGGGCAAACTGGACTCAATTTCGTGAGGACGTTCGTTACGCGATCTCCGGTCTTCCGATGATAATTCGTGATACGGTTGACCTGGAATTGTGTGTGAATGGATTGCAACAAGCCCTGGTTCAGTCGTATCACGACAACTGTCCTTTGCTGAGAAAGAAAAGTAGATCCGGCTGTGTCTGGTGGAATCACGATCTTTCTCAGCATAGACGAACTGTCAGGAAGCTTTTTAGGAAAGCTAAAAAGACCAACGATTGGCATAGCTATAAGCTTGCCCTCGCTGAGTATAATAAAGCTGTTAGAACGGCTAAACGTATTTTGTGGAGGAAGTTCTGTGAATCAGTCCAAAAGACAGATGAAGGAGCTAGACTCAACAAATTCCTAAAGAAAGAAAATCCAATTTCTGTTGGTACTCTCCAGAAAACGGATGGTGAATTCACCAGAGATGCTAAAGATGTTCTCGAGACTCTTATGGCAACTCACTTCCCGTTTTTTAATTGTTTGGATTCTTCCAGCAATATTTCCAGGGATAGCTGGGCTATGGCCAAGGAAGTAATTACACGTAATAAAATTTTATGGGCAATTAAATCTTTTGAACCATACAAATCTCCCGGACAAATGAAATTATGCCAGTCTTGCTGCAGCAAGTATCGGATGTGATTTCACCGATCCTTTGTACTATCTTTAGGGCTAGCTTAGCCCTAGGTTATATTCCTAATCTGTGGAGGTTGGTCAAAGTGGTCTTTATTCCGAAACCTGGTAAGGGCCGCTATGACCTAGCCAAATGTTTTCGACCGATTAGTTTATCTTCTTTCGTACTCAAATGTTTCGAAAAGATTATTGATAGGCGAATTAGAGAAACTATTGGGATAAACTATCCCATTTATGTTAATCAATTTGCCTAGCAACCGGGTAAATCTACGGAGGTAGCCATACACCATTTGGTGGTTAAAACCGAAAAAACCCTCGAGTACAGGCACTTGCAGCCTTTCTCGATATCGAGGGAGCCTTCGACAACACCTCTTATATTTCAATTGCCAATGCTTTAAGCTCTAAAGCTATTGCTCCACTGTTCAGTAAATGGATTCAAACTCTTTTGGCGGACAGAATCATTGTCTCCCAATTTTTGGGAGAGGAAATTAAGGTTCGACCCTCCAGAGGTTGTCCACAGGGTGGTATTCTTTCCCCCCTGCTTAGGAACCTGGTGGTAGACGACCTTATTTCTAAGTTAAACAATCATGGCCTATATGCCCAAGGTTATGCGAACGACATTGTCATCTACGTATCTGGTATTGATAAACTTACCTTATTGGACCTGATGCAATCTGCTTTGTATGAGGTTCAAACATGGTGCATTGAGTGGAATTTAAGGGTTAATCCTTTGAAGACCACTCTTGTACCTTTTACTTGTCGTAAAGAAATTATTCCTTTTGATCTAACACCAACTTTGTTTGGTGAAAAGATCATTGTTAAGAAGGAGGTCAAATACTTAGGGATTATCCTTGATAATAAATTGACCTGGAATCATCATCTTGATAAAAGAATAAACCAGGTTAAAGTGGCACTCTATCGATGTCGCGCGTCCTAGGTAAATCTTGGGGTCTCACCCCTAAAATGGTATACTGGCTGTATGTTACAGCCATTCGACCTATTTTAACATACTGTGCACTGGTTTGGTGGTGTAAGGTTGAGCAGTCTACCGTTAAGGCCAGGCTGGCCTCTCTCCAAAGGTTATTTGGCCTGCCTGGGTATCACGGGCGCATATCAACTACACCAATTAGGGCCATGATGCTCTTTCTTTGACTCCATTGGATATTTAGATATTTATATCAAAGAAGTCGCTAGGAAAAGTTCATATCGTCTGGGCAATCAAGGGCTATGGGTAGACTTCCCTGGGGTGAAATCTCATACCATCATTAGCCGGGTTATGACCAGTAAAATCTTACAAATGCCTTCCGATATAATGGAAACTCGAACCCTCCCTGAGCTCTCGAGCGAGTTCATCATAGACCCCGTGGTAGAGCGGGGAGAGGGGAGTCTGCATTTTCCAAAGGGCGCCATCATTTGGTTTACGGATGGCTCCCGGCATCATGGATTCTGTGGCCTGGGTATTTACTGTGGCAATCCCAAGACCCTACGCTTTTGTAGGCTCGGTCGTTGGGTCACGGTCTTCCTACAGATATGTATAGATAAACTCTACATTAGTAGGAAAATCTTCATACTCAGTGACATTCAGGCGGCTCTTAGGGCCTTAAAATCTTCCAAGATAACTTCTAAAATTACCCTGGAATGTCGTCAACTCCTGCAGGTCCTGGCTCTCCAAAATAACGTTAAGTTACAATGGGTGCCAGGCCACAAAGGTATAGTTGGAAATGAGGTCGCTGATACCTTAGCAAAACAAAGTGCCAAATCGGCACCTATTGTTCCCGAACCTTTCTGCGGTATTTCTAAACAAATTGCAGTTAGTGAGATTATAACATCTCTTAGCAAGAGATGATTAAAAGGTGGGAACAGACCACCGATCAGAAACATGCTAGATTCATGATTAAAAAACCTACTCAGAATCTAACAACTAGTATTCTACAACTTAGTAAGTATAAACTACGGGTTATCATGGGCTTTCTCACAGGTCATGATTTACTACGAAAACATTTATATAGAATGGGGATCCTTCGGGAGAAACCACTATGTTCAAAATGTAATTTGGTGGAGGAAACGGCCCATCATATTCTTTTTGAATGTGTCGCTCTGGCACATATTCGTCGCCTCACGCTTAATTCTACTTTTCTTGAGGATATTCACCAAGATCCAGTGGGTAGTCTAACTCGCTTTCTTAGCGAGTTTGGATTCCTATAGGCTCCTTGGGTTCACTGGGTTTTGGCGCAAAATTTCCTCGTAGGAATAGGTGCCTAGGTGGTCTCTGGTTCTTTTACCATTGATTTACCTACCCGCTCTTATAAGATAAGATAAGTACATATAATCAGTGTTGACGGACAATCGAATGAACAGACCCATCGTGAATGAGATATACACATAAAGAGTAATTGGATCAGAGACATGATGTCTGTAACTAATTACGAGTTGTAACCTTATACGATATTCGATTATCCACCTTAAAAGATGATTTTGATAGTGAAATTGCAAGATTACTTCCCTGATTTGTAGCTGTACCTAAAACGCAGAGTAAATATTTTTATACAGGACATCTTTTGTAATTCTTATATCTACAGGATGTTCATAAAATGAGGGATAATAAGTACCTATAAAAATAGCATGATTCTTCACATCAAAGTAAATAAAAAGTTCCTCATACAAAATGTTGAAAACCCAATTTTTAACGGTCTAAACACCAAGCGAAGTTTGATGTATGTAATTACGTTTCAGAAAGAAATGAAAACTTTGTTTTGATTGCAATGAAGAAGAGTTCATCTTCTCTGTCACTATCTGTCGATGAAATGGAATAACGCTTGATGACGCCATAATGACGCCATGAAGAGCTGTTAAAACTTGGTGCTTTTGAGGGAAAAAATTTGAGATTTCGACATTTTGCAAGAGGACCTTTTTATTTACTTTGATGTGAAGAATCATGCTAGGTACACCCTATATATTCTCCCTCATGCTAGGTACACCCTATAGAATCATCCCTCATTTTATGAACACCCTATATATTCTCCCTTTAAAATGTTTACCTGTTTATTCACATTTGATGAACAAGAAAATAGAATCCAAAAGGTGACAATGATTCCACAAAGTAAAACGCCGTAGCAGATTAAATAGAATAACGGGCTCATTGAAAGGTCGTTGCGTAAAGCTCTTAAACAAAGACAAAATAACGATAGGTAATTCATAAACCAGATGAGTACAAGAGGAGAGAAAGTCTTGCTTATTTTTTCCACAATTGAGCTCACAATCTCATGTTTTTGTCTAAAACTTTGAAATGTGGACAGTCTTATCATACGAGGAACGGTTAAAGCCTTTTGGATAGAACTGTTTACGCACTTAAAATTATTACTTAATATTTCACATTGCATCGCAAACAACACAACGGACAAGGAAATAAAGCAGTAGATGTAATTCAGCCAAAGTAATATGCAAAATAACGCGAACATGAAAGGTAAATCATTCGATTTGTTAAACGGCATTGAATAGTAATTAGAGCATAAAGAGAGCATAGCTTCGCGTGAAACTGCAGCCATTGCTATGATCTCCAAAACTGAATATATCAGGAAAAATCCCAGAGACAACACTATATAGGCAAAAACGCGTCGTTTTAATTGTCTTAAAAAGCTCGAGTGTACTGAATTCAACAGCTTCTTCATCAAAAACATCATATCTTTGTGTTTCCAAACGATGAATGCGTACAGGCTGAAAGCAGTCATGTTTTGTACACTCAGCATCGTAGCACTTGCACAAAGGCCGACACCACGAAAGCAGGAACGTATGTTTATGTAAATAAAATAAACGATCCATAACAGAAACATAAATAACCTCAGAAATATTGAAAGATTTTTTATATGATACCATCGTTTAGGAAGTGCATCGTACAGATAAACTCCATAGAGGAGAAGTAAGTAACGTAACGCAAAATTAGGATGATTTAATGAAGACATGGTAATCAGATTTGGATTCTATGCACCTAAAGATCGTTCGCCACTTTTTCATTATATATTACGTTAGATAGTTTTTGGAAAATAAAACTTCAAAATGCATATTATGACAGTTATTTCCGCTATCCTTAGTATCTTGGTGATCAGTTGGAAATATTTTGTGAATTTTAAAGCATAAAATTAAAACAGCATTTTCATTAATGAGGCAGCTCTTAAGCTCTGAATTAACGTTTTCTGGCGAGGAAAGTGAACTCATTTAAAGCTTCCCTCGACAGGTTTTCATTATATAGATTGCGAGAAATGTTTGTTTTGTTTGTTTACAAGCTGCAAAAAAAAGAAAAGAATAAGAATGCTATACATTTAGTACATATTTCCATAGAAACAAGTTTATTAGAAATTTCCGCTTGACATCATTTTAGGGAAATCAATATGATTACCTGAATTATTTTCCTTTGAAAGCGTCTTTTTTTGGGAGAAAAAAAATCAATAGTTATTAACTGAATTATTTTTACCTGACTCTCAAGGAATAGCACGATTCATCCAAATGACCTACCGTCAGGGCTGAGAACCATATTTACGGAAAAAGCAAAAAGTTGTAAAATTTAAAGTTGGTGTTGAACAATTCAGACTTATATTTATTTATTTACGGACTTGAGTGCTTGTTTATGAAATGTACGACTATGTTTTATATTCTGTTAAATAATGTATGTTTTAGATCTATTAAACCTTGATTTGTTTTTGTCTTTTTATATCGTAAGCTATAATCCTTTTAGACATGGGCTGCTCTGCCTTGAAATTAATACAATTACCATTCCAGCTCGAAACATGTCAGTTAATTATATACTGTCTTTTGTGAATGTTTTGCCAAACTCCGGCAATGTATTCTCTAATTGGTTCCACCTTTCCTTATGGGGCGACAAAATTATCCTCTGAACATAAGAAAGAAAATGTTTCATCATAAATCATACAAATGAGAATCAATAGAAATTGCCGTCATTTTCATGTGACGGAGAAACTGTAAATGCAAATTTCATCCAGGTTAAGTCAGGTTACTTCTTATTTTTTTTTTTTTTTTTTTTTTTTTTTTTACTTTTTTTGTTAATCTTATTCTACTTTCGATGTACCATGTACTGTGTCTTCTGCAGTTATGTACAAACTAAATTCCACATACTGCTAATCTCAGAAAGAAGGCGTTTCCATCCTGATTTTAATAAGATGTGGTTTTCATCATAAACGGCAGTAAAACATGTTTCTTAAATCTTGTAAAACTTTTATGAAATTAATCAATTTTTAGCACATTTTCGTAAAAAAGTGCTTATGTGATCGGTTTGTCCAGCTGTCCGTCGGTCCGTCCGTCTGTAGACACAATTCCAACAATGCATTGCGTTGCAATAGAAAGAGTGCATGTATTGAATTGCTGGAAGACAAGAATTATCCTCGCATTGGGGAAAACGCGTGTTGAGAACATGGGTTCGGCTCTGCGCGTGCTCTAAAAGTTAATGAGATAGTGCGCGTGCAGGATGCACGTGTTTGACGATTATTGAAAGGGCAGTTCGGTCTATAAATCAAAAGAATTTTTTTATTCCTAGGGAGCTTAGTATTTATTACGATAACTTGAAAACGAATTAACTTTTTCACACTGTTTTCACTAATTTATTAATATGGGATAGAGCACGAACAAGTACGAACGTGAGATAACCGGAATAGGTACGTGCTCTAATGGCACGTGCTTTAATGATGCCATTATAATACCCCCTTAAAAATTTCCTATAATCAGATATGAACAAATCGCCACGTGTCATGAACGAATATATAAGAGTAACTAGTGATAGCAGATATTGGTCTATTGGCACGTGTACGTGCAAGGACGTCTCATGCATGAATATAACGCGTAAATAATGATAGTGTGAATTGTTTAGTAGTACGTGTTTTAATGGTACAGAATGGTACCTTTGGAACTTTCAATGCTAAGATATAGCATGTAATATATCAAACAATTCGTAACAACGTTATGAATATTCAGTTATGAATATTCAGTTATGAGTGAATATAATGAGTAAACAATGATAGTGGGAATTGGCTTAGTAGCACGCGCCCTAATGGTACCATGTGATACCATATGGTACTGTTGGAAATTTCAATGCTAAGATATGGCATGTAACATATCAAACAACTCGTAACAACATGTAATGAGTGAATATAACGAGTAAATAATGATAATTTGTGATATTATTATTATTATTATTATTATTATTATTATTATTAATTAAACAACCCGCGGGTTGTCCCCCAACAGGCCAGAGCCCAACACAAACATTCTTGCCCCAAGTGGGATTCGAACCCGCGACTTGCTGGTTGCGGGAGCGATAAGACCTGCGCCTCAGCGCTCTCGGCCAACAAGCCGGCACGTGCCCTAATGATACCATATGGTACCATTGTAACTTTCAATGCTAAGATATGGCATGTAAGATATCAAACAGTTCGTAACAACATGTAATGAATGAATATAACGAGTAAATAATGATAATGGTTACTGGTTTAGTAGCACGTGCCCTAATGGTACAATATGGTATTGTTAGAACTTAAATGCTAAGATATGGCGTGTAATATATCAGCCAACTCCTTAAGAGTTGTTAGATTTATTGTTATCCATAGCTTATTCGTATCAAGAGCATAATGCTGTTAGGCTTAATAGTATCTAAAACTCATTACTGTTATACATATTGCTAATTAATAGTAGCTAATCGCTTGCTTCAATAGTAGATGATAACGTAGAATCACTTTAGTAATTTAATTTTAAAAAATAATAGATGCTTACGCATAGCGGTTCAGCAATTGAGGCTCATTTCGTTTAACATTATGTGGGAATGCTTACAAATTAAAGAAATTTCTTTTTTAAATGTATGAGGAATAACTTCACTCTCCATTTAACCCGTCAGTTCTTCAAGTTTCTTTCTTTTAAATTCTCTCTATACATTAGCTTACTTATAGCTGCCGCCACATAAGTTGAACGACAGGATGACGTCAATTCTAACGCCAGCCAATAGACGTTAACGGGAAGTAAATCGCTTAGCTATTCCATGAAACACCCGCTTTCGTTTTCGAAACATTGTTTTCGTATCTATATTTAGTGTCTATTTTCGTTTTTTCTTTTAAATAGATAAATGAAATTAATAAATTAATAAATTAAAAAATGACGCAGAATAGTCGACTCGATTGCAATTTGTTTTATATTATGACTTTTAATAGGCTTTCCACGCTTCAACGATGTCTCCATCATTACTATAGTAGAACAAGCGCATCATAGGTAAAATCCAGACAAAGCAAATTGATGAGATGACTTACTGCGCATGTCAAAAAGATCGTTCAACTTACGTGGCGGCTGCTATAAATAGTAATTTACAATTTAGTTTTCATATTTATATATTTTCTCTAAAGTGTTTTAAAATGTTGGTTAATTCTATACATCCATGTACGATGCTATAACACGAAAATGTGCTCCCTTTATCCGCTTTGGCGGTAAAATCATTCTTCTTTAATTTCTTGTTCTTAATTTACCTAACGGAGAATTTGATCTTTAAAGATTAAATGTATCCTGTTAACTATTTGTACAATTGATTAACACATTCCTGTCTATTCACATCTGATGAACGAGCAAAGATAATCCTGAAGGTGATAGTTAATTTGACAAAGATAAAGGATGTAACAGAGTATTTAGAAAACCGGACTCAT
>JAHWFO010002669.1:25962-37717 GCA_023313115.1 Rhysida immarginata
GTATGAAGGGACTTGGTCTTCCACGTTGGTTGCGCTGTCGTCTGGGCCTAATTGGATTGCCCCTGGTGCTGAATGCACCAACCTTGGCTAAAGAGGGAATAAGTAGAATGGCTAAAACTGGCGACCGTAGAAACAGAATACGGCAACCTGGAAGGGTAAAGCTTCTCGCAGGTGGGAACTAGCAAAGAAATAGGAAACACATTAGTACACCTCCAATTATTATGTCGGACAATGAAAGTTAAACAAAGGTTTCTATCAAAGCACGCAACGCTGCCTACCGAGCGCGGCAGGCCGACTAAGGCCCCGTCGACTCTACCTAACGCTAAAGGCACGCTATTATTGCGACTTGGCTCCTCTCTCTCCCACTTTTGAAGTGGAGAAGCAGATGGTATTGCCTCCACGGAGTTAAGATCTAAAAAAATCTTCAGGTGGCATAATGCTACACCCAACATAAAAAACTTAAACACTTCTTACGAGGCAACATGAACTTGGCCCACAGCTTTCGCTGGTCGGAAGCTAACTCCCGACACCTACCCACTTTTGAAGTGGAGAGGCAGATGGTATTGCCTCCACAGAATTAAGATCTAAAAAGATCTTACAGGTGGCATTATGCTACACCCAACGTAAAAACTTGAAAACACCTCTAACGAGGCAACATGAACTTGGCCCACAGCTTTCGCTGGTCGGAAGCGAACTCCCGACACCTACCCGCTTTGGCCACCCGGGTAGGCACAAATTCACCAGAAAATAAATCCTCTCTCTCCCACGAGAGCGAAGAATTTATCTTTGGCAAATTCGCTGCTTGCTTCCGTCTATGTGGCAAGAAATGGCTGCACTCTTGGCACTGGTATCCAAAATGTCGCTTGGCGAATCCGGCTGCACCGTGGTAGCACTTATGGGTTCCTCAGCAATCTTAATTGCACTAGTTCCAATTGTACTTATATCTTCAGGGGTCTCTATTGCATTGTTATCCCCCACATATAAGCTTTTAACTATACGAGGGTAGGATTTGTTTTGCGAGGTAATCCCGCTGAATACAAGTCCAATGTCCTCCGTAGAAGCACGCAAATCTGTTTTAGTAACGCGACTACTGCGGCTACGCTTTATATTAAAAGTTCGACACTTATACGTGTTATGGTAGCGGGTCCTTTTCGTAGTATAAATAGCACCGCACGCTGGCGAATTATTAAGAAAAACGATACTCTTACTTGATAATTCGGCGTTCGTCTTAGGCGTGGCTATCCTGGCGAGTTAATTGACCTCTTTTATGTCGGCTGAACTCGTTCCTACATCTCGCTCCCGTTTCCGATATCTCCGCACTTTAGTCCTCGGTGACGCTGCTGAATTTTTCCTTAGCGGCCGGCTGTTGGCATCTCGACTCGTCACGACTGCATTGCGTTTCACTTTTTCTCTTCCTTTCGCCTGCATCCATGTCGGTGACCTCGTCCGTCGAACTGACCCTCTCTCTTTCCAACCGCCTTCACTCGAGTCTCGACACTTCTCCTCGATCTCAAAACCGCTCTTTTTTCTCCCCGCTTCATTTTCTCTCTTTTCCACCAATAAAACCCCGAGGTTCTCTCTCTTCCTCTGATCTCTTCCATTACTTAGAACGGGGGACGGCTTTTTCTTCTCGCTCTCTTGCTCGCTTCTCTCCCTCATTTCTTCTTCTTCTTTTGTCACCTCATCCGATTGCTTTATTTTCTCACGAAAATGAGGTGACATCAGCTATAACCTTCCAGAAACTTATAGAAATGTTCCTGGACGAGTAGAGGCTCTGATGACTGTAAATGTGAATCGACGCCCTAATAGACTGTATATTTTTTTATGTTCAGTTTGTCAAGTATCTCTGTTTTTGGCAAGATAGTGCATTTATACAGCATAACGCAAATAGGAAAATAAAACATGCGATTTTTTAAATGGCATGAAATAGTAATTTGCGCGGAAACTGATGAAGTCATCGTGTGGAACTGAAGCAAGGGTCATCGTTCCCATATATGCAGTTACAGCAAAGAATCCGATAGATGGAACTGTGTAAATAAAAACACGCCATCGGAATACGGAGTGTATATTTTCCCGGCATCCGGCAGTTGCTTGCGCATGTGCGATCGGCGGTTGAACGCTTGAGAAAGTCCGAGGAATTCACTTTTCTCGCGAAGTCAGTCTTAGATCGAACTTCGAGCGGAAAGTACTCGTACACGTTATAAATTATCGCTACATTATTCCTGCAAACGATTGAAGTCGTGCAAAAAAGAATTGAATTTCAAGACGCGAAATGATGGGTAATTAAAAATAAAACGCGCTTTAGTTTTTCAAATCTTCCAACAGTTTTTTAATTTAAATTTCATGTGTTATAATCAACCTCACATCTATGTTTTTTCCATGCATTATATTTCCATGCACCTACTGCATGTATATCCTTATTTAAACGTATTCATTTATATGCAAATAAATGAAACGAAACACGCCAAAACAAATCAATCTAAGCAAACATCTTTATTTCAAAATAATGTATCTTTAATTTTTAATGAATTTTCATTAAAACTTCGTAAAATAAAATATTTAAATCAACATATACAAGTATCTATTAAATTTGATGAAGCCTTCAACGTTTTGGAAACCGAAATAGCGAACTGGACATGGTTCTTCACCTGGAAAGCATTCAAGGCGGATCGGAAAGCGTCGTACGAATTTGAACGCTGAAATCAACATCAACCCAACTTGAATAACGGGCTCGAATTGAATTGATTGTGAAATACTCATTTATCCTTATTTTTAATGGAAATAGTATATCCAATTATATACAATCAGTGTTGATGGACAATCGAATTAATAGACGCATCGTGAATGAGAAATACACATAAAGAGTAATTGGATCAGAGACTGTAACTAATTAGAGTTGTAACCGTATACGGCATTCGATTATCCACCTTAAAAGATAATTTTGATAGTGAAATTGCAAGATTACTTCCCTGATTTGTAGCTGTACCTGACACGCAGAGTAAAAATTATCTTTATGCACTACATCTTGCAGTACATATTGGTTTCAGTTCCGGATCAGTGTGGAATGTGTTTCATGATCATAAATTTCATCCATTTCATGTGCACTGTCATCAAAGCCGTAATGCATGTGACAATGAAATACGTTCAGAGTCCTGTAACTGGCTTCTTTGTCAAATTGATGATGATCCACAGTTCAAAATTTGCATGTAATGGTGTTGTTAATAAACATAACCTCCATTACTGAGCAATGAAAATCCCCATTGGTTAAGACAAACTGCTCACCAAGTGAATTAGAGGACAAATATTTTGTGTGGCATGTACAACAATCAAGTTATTGGTCCAAACAATGTTTATTGAAGAGATGCCATTAAGAGAACTTTGTGAAATTTGGTTTTAGCGGGATGGTGCACCTCCATATTTTTCAATGGCAGCACGTGAATGTTTAAATTGATGTTTTCAGATTGGAAGAGGTGGACCGGTCATGTGGCCAGTCCGCTCACCAGACTTAACGCCTATGGATTTCTTATGGGGCCATGTAAAAAATATACAGTTTATGAAACACCACCAGTAAGTTTAACTGAACTTCAGCAGAGAATTACAATTTCATGTGCAGTAATAACCACTACAACAATGTCAGCTGTGCAATAATCCATCAAACATCGTGCAGAATTGTGTGTAGCATCTGACGCTCAACATAATGAACATTTGCTCTCGTAATTACGTATTGGTGTTTTCTCTGGCTTAACATTCCTGTTGTCACAAAATTATTTTTTATTGGGCAACCTTTGTTGTAAAATCAAATTGGCTTAATGACTTAGACTTATTTTAGGGTGCTTTTTCCCCCTATCTCTTACGGTTTTCATTATGCATTAAATTTGACCTTTAATTTAAATGTGAAGGTCAAAATAAAGATCATTGTTAAAAAGCCCACACCTTATTTGATAGGAGATAATTTTCGAAATAAAAATAATAGGAGATTTTCGAAATCTGGAAATTCCCATTAGTTATTGAGATATTGAGAATTGGTCCACCTCGCAGTAAAGTTTTTGTTACACAAGAATTATGGACGACAAATACTGCTCTACAAATGAAATGTAGGAGCTGAACTTCATGATAACTCACAAACGCCACTGCACAGAGGAACTCGATCAACAACTTTACTGCGGGATGGCCCAGCCCAGACGTGATATTAGTATATCTGATTACGTTGTAAACTCAGTTAAATCCACGTACAAGGGAGGGTAGCTTTTTAATATTCTTTTTAAAATCTTTTTTATGCATTGTTTTTAATTGCATATATTAAAATTATTTGTTTTTTTTTATATATATAACTTTTTGTGTGTTGATACCTTTTTTGAGTTTCAAATTTTTAAATAAATTTTAGAATTAAGAAATTATTAAGGAGAAAAGCATTTATAGAAATATTATATATCCCAACGTTTAAATAAAATTAATTACCTGTTTATTCACATTTGCTGAACAAGAAAATAGAATCCAAAACGTGGCAATGATTTCACAAAGGAAAACGCTGGAGCAGATTAAATAGAATAACGGGCTCATTGAAAGGTCGTTGCGTAAAGCTCTTAAACAAAGACAAAATAACGATAGGTAATTCATAAACCAGATGAGTACAAGAGGAGAGAAAGTCTTGCTAATTTTTTCCACAACTGAGCTCACAATCTGATGTTTTTGTCTACAAGTTTGAAATGTGGACAGTCTTATCATACGAGGAACGGTTAAAACCTTTTGGATAGAACTGTTTACGCACTTAAAATTATTACTTAATATTTCACATTGCGTCGCAAACAACACAACGGACAAGGAAATAAAGCAGTAGATGTAATTCAGCCAAAGTAATATGCAAATTAGGGCGAATATGAAAGCTAAATCGTTCGATTCGTTAAACGGCATGGAATAGAAAGTTGAGCATAAATAGAGCAAAGCTTCGCGTGAAACTTCAACCAATGCCGTGATCTCCAAAATTGAATGTATCAGAATGAATCCCAGAGACAACACTGTATAAGCAAAAATGCGTCGTTTCAATTGCCTTAGAAAGCTCGAGTGTACTGAATTCCATAACTTCTCCGTCAAAAACACCATATCATTGTGTTTCCAAACGATAAATGCGTAAAGGCTGAAAGCAGTCATGTTTTGTACACTCATCATCGTAGCACCTGCACAAAGGCCGACACCACGAAAGCAGGAACGTATGTTTATGTAAATAAAATAAACGATCCATAACAGAAACAGAAATAACCTCAAAAATATTGAAAGATTTTTTATATGACACCATCGTTTAGGAAGTGCATCGTTCAGATAAACTCCATAGAAGAGAAGTAAATAACGTAGCGCAAAATTAGGATGAGTTAATGAAGACAAATCGTAATCATATTTGGATACCATACCCCTACAAATCATTCGCCACTTATTCATTCTAGATTACGATAGATGGTGTTTGGAAAATATAACTTCAAAATGAAAATAAAAAAAGTTACTTCCGCTATCTTTAGTATCTTCGTGATCAGTTGGAAATATTTTGTGAATTTTAAAGCATAAAATTAACACAGCATTTTCATTAATGAAGCAGCTCTTAAGCTCTGAATTCACGTTTTCTGGCGAGGAAAGTGAAATCAATTAAAGCTTCAGTCGACAGGTTTTCATTATAAAGATGGTGTGAAATGTTTGTTTATAGGCTGCAAAATAAAAAAAGGAAAAAATAATGCAATACATTTAGTACAAATTTCCATAGAAACAACTTTATTAGAAATTTCCGTTTGACATCATTTTAGGGAAATCAATATGATTACCAGGATTATTTTCCTTTGGAAGCGTCTTTTATGGAGAAAAAAAAATCAATAGTTATTAACTGAATTATTTTTACCTGACTCTCAAGGATATGATACGATTCATCCAAACGACCTCCCGTCAGAGCTGAGAAACATATTTGCGGAAAGAGCATGAAGTTGTGAAATTTAAAGTTGGTCTTGAGCAATTCAGGCTTATTATTTATTTATTTATTTAAGGACTTGAGTGCTTGTTTATGAAATGTACGACTATGTTCTGTATAAATTTTAAATTTACGTTTTTGACAGATTAAACCTTGATTTGTTTTTGTCTTTTTATATTGTAAGCTATAATCCTTTTAGACACAGGTTGCTCTGCTTTGAAATTAATACAATTAAGATTCCAGGCCCAAACATGTTAGCTAATTATCTAAGGTCTCTCGTGAATGTTTCGCCAAACTCCGGCAATGTATTCTCTAATTGGTTCCATCTTTCATTACGGCGATAAAATTATCCTCTGAACATAAATCAGACAAATGAGAATCAACGTAAACTGCCGTTATTTTCATGTGCCAGAGAAGCTGTATATGCAAATTCATCCAGGTTGCTATTTCGAGAACTTCTTCACTGTAATTGTATGTGCTTGGACATGTGCTTTTTTTCTTTTTTACTTCTTTTGTTAACCTTATTCTGCTTACGATGTACCATCTGCTGTGTCTTCTGCAGTTATGTACAAACTGAATTACTGCTAATCTCAGAAAGAAGGTGTTTCCATTCTGATTTTAATAAGATGTGGTAGTAAAACATGTTTCTTAAATTTGTTAAAACGTTTATGAAATTGACCAGTTTTTTAATTTCTTGATTCTAATTGGTAAATTACCTAACGGAGAACTTGATCTTTAAAGATTAAATTCATCATAATTCATTTTAAAAGTTTCCTGTTAAAATGGAAATCTTAATTGAGTAACACTTTCCTGTCTATTCACATTTGATGAAAGACCAAAGATAATCCTGAAGGTGATAGTAAATTTGACAAAGGTAAAGGATGTAACACAGTATTTACAAAACCGGGCTCATTGTAAGTTCATTACGTAAAGCTTAAGCAAGACAAAATAGTATTAGGTTTAGAATATCGACAGGTAATTCATGAACCGGATGAGTACAAGAGGAGAATATAACTTCATAATTTTATCAATATTTTATTGGTTGTGAAAACGTGTTGTATGGAGCGATGAATCTCGTCGCTATACACTTTTGCATGAAAAGAAATTATGGATTCCGAAGTTTACTTGGACATTGTAGACAATCCTGCGTTCCAATGGGTCCATTTATCAGTAAGACAATGCTTCTATGCACAAATCAAGATATATAACCAGGCGGAGTTCGAAGAAATAGGCACGGCAATAGTTACAACAAAAATACGTACCCACTTCACTCAACATGTGTCTTGATGACAGTTACTCTTAATGAGGAGTGGCACAACATTTCAGCTGTAACCTTCCAGAACTTGTAGAAATGTTTCTAGACGAGTAAAAGCTGTGATAACTGCAAAAGATGGATAGATGCCTAATAGATTGTAATTTTTTTTTTAAATATTCAGTTTAGCAAGTATCTCATTACTTTTGGCAAGACAGTGCATTTATACAACATAACACAAATATGAAAATAAAGCACGCGATTTTTTTAAATGGCATGAAATAGTAATTTACGCGGAAACTGATGAAGTCATCGTGTGTAACTGAAGCCAAGGTTTCCTTATATGTAGTTACAACAAAGAATCCGATAGAAGATAGAACTGTAAATAAAAACACGTCATTTGGATATGCCCGAAGTCAGAGGGATGTTATGATGCTTCTATAACAAAAGCATCATATCATTGTTTCCAAGTGAGGAGTCTTCAGAGACCGAAAGAATTCACGTTTTGATAACAGTCAGCATCAGGATAGTAGCAGACATGCCGTGCCATGGAAGCAAGAAAATTTGTAGAATATTCAAATGACATGTTCTATCTATCGGAAATATTGTTGTAATTCCATCAATGGAGACTTTCACACAATGACTTCATCAATTTCTGAGCAAGTTACCATTTCATGCCATTTAACAAATCGTATGCTTTATTTTCATATTTGCGTAAAGAAAATATATATTCCAAAATAGAAGCAGAAATAACCTTAGGAATATTCATAGATTTTCAATCCGAGATGAATTTCGATGATTTTTTTCTATTCAATGAGATAATTTTTAATAAAGATGGACTGTATGAGAAGTTGAACTTCATTTCATAACTAATATTTTAAAAGATAATCGCGACACTATAAAATTTCAAAATGTCCTCCGTTATCGATCACGTGTTTTAAATAAATATTGGTTTTCATTACAAAAATGGGAAAAAAATGTTCCGAGTTTAGTGCAAAATAACGATGCCATATTTTTATTACAGCTTGTAATAATGATTATTATTATTCTCTAAAATTAGTCCCTATGGATATAAAGCTTTTGACCTCCTAGTTTCTTTGGAATTGAAATTTATAGAAATCAATATGTTTATTTGCAATGTTTATCCATAGAAGCGTGTCTTTTTGGCGAAATAAATTAAATACGTGCCTTCTTGTAATTACTATTGATTCAATATTTAATATGGCTCACAAGGGAAAAATACGAACTTTCTCAAAGAAATGCTAGACCAAACGATATCTACCATTCGAAGAGAGTATAAGCTGCGGAGCCTAAGAAACAAAGCTTATCTTTTATTCAACAGACGATCATTTCTACCACATGTTTGTAAAGATCATAATATTCCCTTGTTGATAATGTATGATTCGGTAAACATACTTTATCATGTTGCTCATCAATCTAATAACTTTGCACACATTTGGGAGCCACTATGCTCATCAGAGGCCCCGTGCTATCTTTCAATATAAAAGTTAAAATGAAATAAGTGTCATTTATTTTAAACATAATATATAATGTCGTTTTCAGATACATTAATCTTATTTTTTTGGAAAAACACTGCATAATGGAATCCACAATATTTTTCTTTCAGCTTTCGGCGTATGCTGCTAAAAGAAAACGCCGGTTTACCATGCATAATCCATTCTATATTAACACGCATAATGGGACTTATAATGGGACTTATATAATGGGGCTTATATTCCAACAAGTGAATCGTGAGAACTTCAATCACTGTGTTACCATGGCAACCAGCTGGACTAAAATTTAGCCTCATACCGAGGTTGCTGTTAAATGAATTACTGTTTATTTATTGGCCCTTAGAAGAGCTTTTTTTGCAATTAATGCGAAATTAATTTTCCTCAGAAGATTAGTAATACTTTCTTATTTGACATTTTGCTTGAGCACGTGTTGAGCAAAGCGCACTTTAAGCAGGAAATATGAACGATAAATAAAAGGCCTGTCCAACGAAGCTAAAGCAGCTGCTGATTGGCTGAGGAACTTAGCCTACGTCATGACCACGTGATCTATTGTAGGAGGAGCGATTCTCACAACTTGTCTGTTGGACTATAAATCTAGTAAGTCAGAAACTAAGATCACTAGCGGCCGTATTCACCACCTAGGATTAAAGTGCGAGTTGGGCAACCTAGAGTTAAACCTTAGCACGTGACTCTCATTATTCAATAGAGAAACGTTAAAATACCATCTCTCGCCTTAACTCTAACCTTAACTCTAACTCTCTGATTAAACCGAGGTGGTGAATACGGCCGTAAGATCAATTACTATATACGTGAACTTTTCGAAGATCACTAAGAAGAGAAAGAGAAATCTTGACTCCTTGAAGTTATATGGCAAACACTTGGAATAGGTTGATAATTATAGATACTTTGGAATTGTTATTGAATCAAAACTCTCCTGGAATATGCATGTGGCTTATGCGATGAACAAGGCCAAAAGAGCAAAGTTTAGCTTAATTTCTTAATTATCAACAGTACCCTCAATGTTGATAACAAACTACTGTTGTACAAAGTAATTGTTCGTGTCATTCTGGGCCACAATTTGCAAGACGAGATGGAAGAAAGTCCAACTCTCCAGAACATTACCCTAAGGTTATTGCACAAGTGGATCGGAGAATTGCTCGCATTACTCCATTCATAATGACCTCAATATGACCCATGTTGGGAATTATGTTCAAGAATTCATGGAAACCATGCTGCCTATTAAGGCAAATCATAATAATAATCTCTGCCATTCTAAAACATTCTCTACATAGGAAAAGGCACCGTAATCCAAAACATATCTTTGATGCCAATTTTGATGGTAATGTCATTTTCCAGATTACTAGGTTTCTTGGGTTTTTCGTCAATCAAATTTCCCTCCTCCAAGGGAAGGTAATTTTCTTCTTTCATACTCTGGATAACTTTTGTGGGTAATCAGGCTTCTTTTCTAGTTCAGTGTATTTTCTTCTTTGGTATAAGTTCGTGAAGGGCGAGATTGTGGAAGCTCTATTTCAAGTTCCACTCCAATACCGATACACTACTCTGTTCGATTGTCGAGCTAAGATCACTGAGCATAAAATAATATGTTAATGTTAGCTTGATCGGATATCATGGAATTATCAAAAGATCGGAAGTGACTAATTGAATAGCCTCATTATTAAGTAGCGGAAGAATAGAGCACTTATTGATTTCACAATGTCCGTCTCCTTTATATTTTCCACATTTTTTGACGTAGGTTGAAACTCGGAACGTATCTTACCACAGGCATGCCTTACTTTACCATTTAGTTTGGTTTTGATTGGCTCACTGGGCTCGGAGTTACTTTACCATTTAGTTTCTTCTTCATCTATGTGGTCAGTAGAAGAGAGGAGAGCCAGTCCACTTGTCCACAGAAAAAAAAATATATGAAGAAGAAATTTTTCTTGCGGACAAGTGGACTGACTGACCTCCTCTCTTCTATTGCGCAGTAAGTGTTCACAGTTTAATAAGGTGTTTTTATTTTTATTTTACTTTAGAACTGTTGGTATTTATGTATATAAAGGAGTGAAATTCGATATGCAGATTCCTCTAGGCAAGATCTACATTATTATGAAGTTTGGGGAAATTATCCTAGTGGGGTCGGAGTTGTGGGGGTGGCATCCACTTGGTGTTTAGAAATATGGCAATATATGGCATGCGATCTATAATTCCATCGGAAATGATGAGAAAGAAAACAAGATTGAGTTCTTTTATGTTTTCTAAATATTACGTTCAAGGAAATCAATTTTTTGATGAAAATAAAATTGGGGGTGGGGGTTAAAAAGTGAGATAAAGGGGTAAAAATACTAGTGGGTGAACTTGGGGCGTCTGCTACTTACCTATACCGTCATCGGAGGATTAATTTCTTGTTAGAGACACTTTTATATATTTAGAATACATTTATAGTTTTGCTTTTATGGATGTTAACTGATAACTGGCCGTTATTGTAAATTGCTGGCAGTAACATTATAATAAACATTTTTTCTTGTTTTTTTTTTTTTTTTTTTTTTTTTTTTTTTTTTTTTTTTTTGTATTTTTTTTGGCCTACCATTCTCTAAGAGTGAAGCCTATGTGTACAAAAAAAAAATTTTTTTTTTTTTTTTTTTTTTTTTTGCTGAAATCGACTTAAAAACTCATGATTCGAAAAGATATGTTGAAATTTTGAAAAAAAAAAAATTTCAACATATCTTTTCGAATCATGAGTTTTTAAGTACGTATGTGACCAATTTTGTGCAGCTAACTCCTCTGAAACGGGAAATCGTAGAACCAAACAAAAATAATACATACTTAGAGGGTATCCTAAATTGTGCCTTAGCGTCTATTTTATATCAATTGGGTAAGCCTTTTTCGAGATATTATTTTTCTAAAAGTTAAAAAATGGCTGTAGCGAACCAAACTCAATAAATTCGACATGTACGTACTCCTCTCATTACGGCGAATTCTTTTTGTAAATGACTTGTTTGGCTGCGATGAGCCATTTTGGAGTTATTTACTATCCCCTCCCCC
>JAHWFO010002669.1:37817-72883 GCA_023313115.1 Rhysida immarginata
TTTGGTAAAAATGAAGAAATGGCAGCAGCATTCATTCCGTCGCCCCAAACACAATGTAACAGCTTCCTCTTATTGAAAAATACAATTTTCTTTTTTGAATCCGCATCATTATCTCGTGGTAGGTCTGAGCGAATGTACCATTCCGCCATACCAATTTATTTATTTATTTATTTTGTGATAGTGAACTTATCTGTAATGACATTCACATTTTAAATTTAACTTCTCTATCTTCATTATTAAGTAGCGGAAGAATGGAGCTACTTATAGTTTTCAGAATGGAGCTACTTATAGTTTTCATTTCTGTCTGTCCGTCCGTCCCCTTCATAATTTCCGCATTTTTTGATGTAGAAGGTTGAAATCCTGAATGTAGCTTACTACGGGCATGTGCACCTTCACTGTTTAGTTTGGTTTTGATTGGTCCACTAGGGTCGGAGTTTCGGGGGCAGAAGGTCTACGCGTGAAGTGCAAATTCGGTATGCAGATTCCTCTAAGCAAGCTCAACATCACTGTAAAGTTTGGGCAAAATTGTCCCAATAGGGTCGGAGTTGTCGGGGTGGCAATCACTTGGTCTTTAGAAATTTATGGCAACATATAGGGTGTGATATATCATTCGATCGAAAATGATGAGAAAAGAAAGAAGATAGGGTTTCTTTTATATTTTCTAAATACAAGGTCCGAGAAAATCAATTTTTGATTTCAAAAATGGGGGGTTAAAAAGTTCAGATGAAGGAATAAAAAAATAGATGAACTCAGGGCTTCCGCTACTTTCCTATACCTTCCTCGGGAGGCTTAATTTCTTGTTATGCATTATATGTAGAGTTTTGCATTGAAATATCCTTAAAGATAATATTATATTTTTTTCATCTTAAACATTTGAATTTGCATAAATATGAAGTACTTATGTATTACAAATTTTAATGAATTACATTTGTAAAATCCGAGCGACCATTACAAATGTAACAAACAGATGTTTAAAAACAGTAGCAAAAATTTCATGACTCTTTTACTTAGAAATTCCTTTAAAAATATCAGTGTTCATAGAATTGCCTATGTTCAGGTACTGTCTTTGAGCCTTCAAATGGTAACACAAAAGAATACAAAATTCTCAGTGGAAAGCAACTTAAGAAAATGGAGAAGTTCGTCTCCCGTGTATTTTATCTTTGTGGTTTTTAATGCAATTTAATCTTGGATTTCTTTTTAAACTTTTCCAAAATATATGCAACCTAGTCCCAGAATTTCTTTAATTCGTTGTAGGACGACGTATATAAACATGAAAAATCATGAATGATAACTTCAAAGACATTGATGACTGCAGTTTTAATTAGCTTGAAACATTACAATTACGTAAGTAGCTATGGAGCCGCAAATCTATAAAAAAGTAAAAATTGTAAAATTATTTAAGATGAACTAAATTTGGTAAAAATTCTAAAAGTCTACACTTAAAATAATAATCAAAATTTATGCAAAAACAAAAGATTATTTTGACGAATTCTAAAAGAAATTGAAATTCATTAACTATTTAGAAAATTTTAAATTATGTCCTTGTATAAAAGTTTTGTAATTAGAAATTTTAATTAAAAAAATTTCTAGCAACTTTCGTTAAATTAGATGGCATTTCACGGTATACAGGATGTTTATTAATTGATTATCTTTCATTACGGGGTAAAGCGTTACGTGATAATTATGAATAATTATTGTGTAAACAGGATATTGTAAAAAAGTCATTTGCATGACAAGACTCCAACAAAAACTGAAATGGTCTTAATTTATGGATTGAACATAGGAAACAGAAGCGTGTTCTATTTAATCAGAATTTGTAAAGAATATTTAGACGCTTCAAAATGATTTATGCACTCGTCAATAAATGGAGAATGAATATAAAACTGAAACAAATGGAATTGCCGATAACGATGCCTGCCTGAAATTAACTTGACAGTTTGCATTGCCCTTGATTCTCAAAACAGATGACGAATCAATTGGACTATGAATTTTTATTTTTTCACTTGTTTTTGAAGTTTTCCAGTGACAGAAAATGTTCTTTGTCATAAATATAAGGAGTAATTTTAACATTCTCAAAAACAATGATTTATTATTCGCGCTATTATATGATCCCTACGTCGGCACTATTGAGAAAAACAAACAGCTTTATTTCGATTGCTATAACGAGAGATGTCTCGATCTCACAAACTAAATCTCTAACAAATTAAGAATAAAGAAAATGAACTGCTAGAATAAAGGAAATGAACGAATAAATCTACTTACCGGGAGCAACAGGTTCCAACGAATGTAAAATAAGTCGTAGACATTGAAAGCAATCGTCGTGTTAGTCAAACGTTGAGAAAACAAAGAAATGCACACAAACAATTGCTGTCTCTCCTCCTGCAAATAGTAATATGTGCATGTATGAATAGGCATATATTTTGATGCCTTTTCATTTAATAGTTATTTTTTAAAATGACCTATTACTATTATCTATGCCAACTGCTTTGTTAGCATTCCATAGATAAGATTTAATGACGAATGTAGAAGGAAAGAAAAACGGGAGACACAAAAAAAGCGTGGAATAAAAACAAAATTGGACACAAAGTGGTAAAACCCTGAAAAAAGCTGAAGTTTCGGATAGAGATTATCCTCTTATTTTGCTTTGACAAAGAATAGTCCCTATCCTAAACGTCAGCTCTTTTCAGGGTTGGTAAAACTCTGTGTCCAATTTCGGTAGGTAAGATTTAAACATACAGTGTTATTATTTTTATTTTTTTTATCCTTGACTCTCATAATTAAAATTTTTACTATAAATCGACAAGAATGACAAGAATAACAATAAAGTAATTATACACTGCTGCTTAAAAGTAACCAACAAACACAATATCCTGAATATCTGGTAAAATATTTATTACAAGCGTGAGGTTTTTGTTTATAAGTCTAACCAGCTGTGACAATACAAAAATTAATGCATATAAAATTACCTGTTTTAATTTGAAAGACAATCATGATAAAAGTATGTAAATCACACTTAGAGAGTGATGGAGACATTCATGTATAAAAGGTGGTCCAAAGATGGCCCAAAGACGCCGTCTAAGCGAATGAAATGAGGTGGAGAGTTGTCGGCGGGCTTCAGGCAGGCCAAAGTCAGGTGAAGGTAGCAAGGTGGCTTAATATGGATCGCAGTGTCATCAGCCGACTATGGAACAAGTTCCAAACAACACAAACGATCTATAGAAGACCTGAGTTTGGACGTCCACGGACAACACCAGCCAGAGAAGACCGATTTCTGATTTTAAACGCAAGACGCCACAAGACGTACACAGCACGCCAATAAGTTGCGGATCTTACAGCAACGACTGGAAGAACTGTTTCCCGGCAAGCTGTCTCTAGACGACTGAGGAGTACCTTTACGCAAGACGACCAGCCGTTTGTGTCCCTTTGACATCCTCACACAGAAGAGCTCGATTGAACTGGTATCGAGAACATCGTAACTGGACACATCAACACTGATTCAGAATGCTCTTCACATATGAGTCTCGCTTCAGTCTTCAAACCGATTCTCGGCGTCTGTTGATACGGAGAGAACCAGGAACACGGTATCATTCTACAAATGTATTTGAAAGAGACAGTTTTGGAGGTGGTGGCATTATATGTGGGGCAGCATCTGCCACAGCTTCGACAGAAGAACATTCACAGGGGCTCGATATTGCGAAGAGAACCTTGAACCTTGTGTTCGTCCTTTTCTAGGAGCCATGGGTTCTGAAGCCATTTTAATGGACAATAATGCTCGTCCGTACAGAGCGCGAATGGTGGACCAGCACATCGAACGTGAACTATCGTTCATATGGAATCGCCAGCCAGGTCACCAGACTTAAATCCCATTGAGCATGTTTGGGATGCTTTAGGATAACAGATTGCACGTCTGTCGAACCCACCCCGTAAACTCCAGATACTCAGAACTGCTCTTCAGTAACAATGGCAGTTACTCCCCTAAACATCCATTGACAACCTTATTGGCAGCACAGAGAGACGTTGCCAGGTGTGTATTGCTATTCGTGGCAATACACACCTGAACATTAGTGATCAAAACGTTCAAAAAATTATGAAACCTGTTCCAAACACATACCATCCGCAGAAGATCTACGTCTGGACGTACACAAACTTAATATCTTTAAAACTATATTTATGAAACTTTTCCTCTTATTCTACATTATTGTCTCACAATATGATGTACTTACTCTATAACATTCATTAAAATCCGTTTACAACGTTTGAAGACATGATTTGTGTTGTGTTTGTTGCTTAACGTTTGAGCAGCAATGTACTTGGATGTTGATTGTAGCCTAGGTCGCCTTATACACGAGTAAATTTTAATGTAATGGAATTATCTTTAAATTTCTTAGTACCGGATTGAGGCCTTCAACATGTTGTGGATTGAATTCGAGAAGTGATTGATTGATCATGTGGGCCTGGAAAGTAAAAGTAATACTATTAAAGTCTCCTCATCGACTATAATTATGGATCAAAATCAAGGAGGTGAGCATTTTCAGTTTTCAGTTTTCGAAAAAATAAACTTGCATTAAAAATTAGTTTATAAATTTAAATATTTTTAGATAATTAATATAATTTAGATATTTAAATATTCATATATAGGTTTTTACAAATATTTGTCGTGATATAGTGTTAGGTGTGAATTCACAAACGAAACTTTATTTTTTGTATTATGAGCCTGTGTATTTAAATCAGATTATGATGCAATGAGTTGATAATGCATTTATTTATTTCTGTACAAGCAATTTAAGAGAAATAAATTGATATTTATTTATTTTCCCTTTTTCCGATGTTCCAGGAAATGACGGTCGCATTCCCTTAATGATGATTACGATCACACTTTACAATTAACACAAAGAAAACTTTTTCATTAATATTGTATTTCAGGGATTATGACTTTTTAGTCAGTTTCACCATATTTTATAGAATAACATACCAATTTAGTCTTACTAGAAAATCAAAAATAAAGAATCACAACCCTTCTTTACTTTTCAACTATATCGATATCTTCTTCTTCAACTATATCTTTTTCTACAATGGAGGTGTCGGTAAAATTTTTACTATTTTCTCATAGACAACATAGGAAACGTCCTTATGGTCGATTTTGAATATTTTTGCAGAGTTACGCTGGCAATGTAAAAAGGTAACTTTTACCTCATCATCTTCATCGACTGTGGAATTTGAAATGGCAGCGTATCTATACATGATGTTTGAATTCATTCTTTTTCAGTACATTTATAACCAAAAATGTCTTAGAGCAAATCAAATTTGGATGCAAATTTCCCTTATTATGACCATAGGATGTACCAACATCATCGTCGTTCTCATGTCCATGGAGTTGATTCGAAAGCGTCTGTAAGTTCTTATCTGAACTACTTGAACTACATAAATGCTTTTCCCTATTAGCCTTAGGTATTTCCGAATATAGATCCATTAATTCTGGCATGGTAGATTCTGGTTTTCTCTCCTCGATTGAAAATGCCTTCAGTTTTATTCCTTTCAGCAATTTACCATGTTGATAGAAAAATATCGACACATTTTTTGTTTTCTGCCACGTGATTTTTGCCACGTTCATGATACTGGGTATGGCATCTGACTTTCCAGGGACTGACTTCGCCTATACTGTCCATAGGCCCTTTGCCGTGTCCTGGTTCGCTGCAAGTCCAAGTTGCACTAGTTTTTGTGGAAAATGGTCGATTAGATTTTTGATCCATAAATAAATCCTGGTACGGTTGCGGTATTGAGATGTTGGCCCATCTGAGATGTGTAAAGTTCGGACATGTTCTCTAGTGCTTACAATTTTTTCTAGTATAGGCTTTTTCTCTGCTGTCTCTTTTCCCTTTCAGACATATCACTTACAGACTTTTCAGCCTTCTTTCTTTGGTATTATTTTCTATTCTTTGTTCTTTTCATCTCTCTTTGCTCAGGAGTCATTTGATCTAAATTTGCGCTTCCTTGCATTAGCTTTTTCACGCTCTTATATACGCTGCACATCGTTTTAAGTTCTATTTCGTTTTATGTTATTTTTAATTTTATCTTCGTCCATATTTCCCTATATTAATGCCCCGAAACAAAAAAACAGAAATTGGCTTAAAATAGCTAAATCTAACACCTTTAGCTCTTTAGAGAATCCAGGCATCATTTCGAGAATACAGTCATCATTAAAGTAACGTCTGCCATAGTCCGAGAACTTCCCGTAATGACGGCATCGTCATAATCCTGGAAGCCGGCTTTCAGGCTTATTAACTAGTAAACCGTGATATTTAGATGAATTACGTTAAAAGTACATACTTTTCCTGCAAGCTAAATATAGGTCGAGTCACTGAATTATGACCACCTACCTAATAACCCGAATAGCCTCCTTTTGCAGCCAAAACAGCAGCTAGGCGACGGGGCATGGATTCATTGATTGCTTGGAAGATGGCAACAGGAATCTGTGTACATGCGAACAGCAGAGCGTCATGTAACTCATGAAGATTCCGGGATGGAGGGTCTCTCTGCCTGACGTGTCATTCCAGGTATTCCCACAGATTCTCGCAAGGAGTAAGATCTGGGGAGTTTGGAGGCCAGGGTAATAAGTGGAACTCATCCTCATGCTTCTCGAACCATGCACGGCAAATTTTGGCCACGTGGCATGTGGCATTATCCTGTTGAAAGATGCCATCGTTCGCAGGATACACAGTTGCCAAGTAGGGATGCACCTGGTCGGCATTGATGGATAAGTATGCACAGCTATTGACTTGACGTTACCTTCCAGAGGAATTAATAGACCCAGCACATGCCACGATAACATGCCCTAGACCATTACACTGCCTCCTCCAGCTTGTTGCCGCCCAACAATGGTTTCGGGTAGTTTGTTTTGGATG
This sequence comes from Rhysida immarginata, assembly GCA_023313115.1. Lineage (NCBI taxonomy): Eukaryota > Metazoa > Arthropoda > Chilopoda > Scolopendromorpha > Scolopendridae > Rhysida > Rhysida immarginata. Next base: position 44,720 of record JAHWFO010002669.1, read on the forward strand.
TCTACCGGCGGATACGTCAGCGCCCTTCGATACGATGCAGTAGAAAACGCAACTCATCCGAAAATGAAACCTTTTTCCACTGGTCTAGGGTCCAGTGTTTGTATAGCAGTGCAAACGCACGTCGTTTCTTGCGATGCGGTCATAATTCAGTGGCTCGACCCTGTATATAATGGCGTTTTCGAAATGATAAGGAATTGAAGTACGCTACACAAATTTTAAGTTGAAAGGTATTTTCAATAAAAATCTTTTTTCTGAAGCAAATTCTTCAACTCTCTGATTTTGAACCTTATGTATTGTTGCGGACTGCACTAAAATACTCAACGGTCCCCATAGTAACCAATTCATTACTCTTATTTGTGTGGGACTGAGATTTCTGTTGCTGAGGCCGTCGCGGGGTGATTCTAGGGCATCGTCTACCCCAATACGTTATATTTGTGAGTAAATAAAATTCACTAATATACCAATTGGATTCGTCCCCTAAAATGAATAGATCCTTGAATGCAATTTTATTGACTCAACTAAAGTCATATTCTCTGAGGCGAATACAAAGGGAAAAAAGTAATAGTAGGGGTATCAAATAATAATAAACAATTTTTCAAACTTCATTAAAGTCCGGGAGCCTTTTTCTGTTTAAAACCCTGAGCGTGGGCGGCATTAACCTTTAATTGGGTTCGGCACGGGTGGGGGGTTCTCATTCGCGTCTTACATTCACACGATAAATAACGGGGAGAGAGGGCACGACTATCCCAATCACGGAATGCATTCATTTCATTTCTTACTGTCATGGAACCAAGCTCCCTCGATAACAAAGATAAGTCCCTTTTGGTCGTCTCGTTTTCTTTCCCTTCCCTTTCTTTTCTTAAATTTTCTTTATAAGGGCGAATTTTCAAAATAATCTTTTGTTCTTTCTTTTTCTGGGGTTTATAGGTCAGCGTGTAAGTTCAGCTATTAACGTTTAGAACTGAAGTCGACATCTTCTGAGTGCCGGGGGGGGGGGGGGGCCCCCCCACGCACCAAGAAAACCAGAGAAAAGTTTACCTCGTCTTCAACTGCGGGTCGCGAACGCACGTCGAGATCGGTGGATCCACCTCGGGCTTGGATCCGCGATGTGGTTCGTCACGTCTTGTTGAGGGTGGCGGGTCTTCTCCAATCTTTATTATAGTCCTCATCAGATAAGTTAAACCTCGACCTTGAAGGTCTAGGATTATTCTTGCCTCCTATTTTAGCTTCAAGAATAATCCTAGACCTTCAAGGTCGAGGTTTAACTTATCTGATGAGGACTCTACATCAATTTCAATAGTCTTAGTTAAGGTCACTGGTTTATGGGTCGTTGTACGTTCTTCGGCAGGGCGTCCGCCGTCTGCACGGCCTACGAGATGATTTACCATCTCGTAGGCCGTGGCCGTCTGCGAAGAAATTTCCGAAATCGTCACTGGGGTCGTCTGGTAGGCGTGAAATCGATGGTCGTTCGAAAGAATCGATCGTCTTCTGTCTTTTGGCCGAACGGTAATCACTGGTGTCTTTCGGGGCGTTGTCTCCAATGATAAAATTGAAAGGTCCTTGATTTACGAGTAAGACTGAATTTTCAATCATCAAAAGGATTTGGAATCGATCTACTGAGATATGTAAAGTTTTGATTAATTACACAGTCTTTTATCTTTCTTTCGACTCATGACATTCTATTATAACTGCTCCGGGACCGATGGCCCGTCGGAGAATGTTTTCTTTAATTATATCAACGTTACATTTTGTCCATTTTATTATCTTTTCAGGTCATTATTTTTAGAGTTCATGGTTTATTCGTCGTTTTCCCATCTTTCTCATTGGACAATCATTTTTATGTTCTTTTCATGACTCTCTAGTTCATAACAGTCTGATAACACGTCCATAACTTTCGTCAGTCAACACAATTGTAAACACACTTCATCATTGTCGTTATTAGGAGTTTCCTTTTTATTGTAAAAGTCAGTAGAAATAATAAATAAAATATTAATTAAAATAATCACGTTACTTTTCCTTATTTTTATCTTTCAACGGAACAACAAAATTTTTATAAATTTGGAAATAACGGGGGGGTGGGGGGGAGCTACAGTATATATATCGACTGAAATTTTAAAATTGAATTTATATATCTACGAAATTTTTAATTTCAATTATGTACATCATAGCTAGCTAATGAAAATACTGCATTCCTGAAAAAAATCTAAAAGATTACATAATCGTCTCTTCACAATAAATTGCATTGTCATCATAATGGCCCCGCCATTACCTTTGCCTCTCTGCCCTACAGACCCCTAATTGTCCTTTGTGTGTGCGGCCCTATCATCCCCAAAGATAATCGGATCATCATCCTCAAAGATAATCGGATATTAAAGACACTAACTGCATCGAATGGCCGCCTTCCGAAACATTCTCCTCCAGCAACATACAGTATATTTATATTTTACTTATTTATGTCGAAAATGATACAGAGCATCCACCCAAGGCCAGTATGGCCGAAGCCGACAAGTTAAGTCCCTGGGTGGGTGGTATAAACAATAAGTGGATACACAATTTAAGGGTTGTTCTTACACAAGAAGAATGAAGAAGAGAGGAGAGGAGAGCTTAGGAGTCAGAGATGCGTCATGGGACCTTTCTTAAAGGGCACCTCTACTTAAAGGGGGGGGGGAGCTGGAGTGAAAAAAGAGTGGGGGGGTGGAGGTGAGCAGAAGGTTATTAAGAGCTTTGAACATAAAAATAGCCAGGTTAAAGATGTAGAGTTGGTAAATAAGTGTTATTCCAATCGGGTTGAAAAATTGTGATACAGAATGGGGCTTACGAAGTTTTAACAATATCCGTAAGAACCATTTTGGAGGCGGTAAAGGCGTAAAAGATTAAATTTGGACGAAGAACCCCAAAATTGGATCCCGTATAGGAGCGAAGATTGGATTAAAGCATGATAAAGTAAAAGTAGGATATAGGGGGGGGAGATAGTGGAGACGGGAAAAAAGACCAAGGCGATAATTGAGTGTAGAGGCTAGAGCGTTAATGTGAGCGTCCCAGGATAAATTATATGAAAGGTGAATATCAAGGTATTTAAAAGATTTTGATGGAATGATAATTTGAGAGTTATAGTTGAGCGTGAAATCAGGTATATCAAACTATTTGTTTCGTTGAACTTTGAGAGTTATATATAGTACACCATCATTCCATGTCACTAAGAAAAAAGATAGTCAGTCCCAGCTTGGAATCGTAACAGTTATCCAGAAAAGAAAATTGAGTTCGTAGCGGAATTTCAATAACATTAAATCGAGCGACTTCGATTTCCTCCACACTTTTCAATTCGACACCAAACGCGACATTTTGGAGCTGTGTCCGCCATAACGTCAAATAGGCCTACACAGATCGTCCGAATATTGCATACGGCACCAAAATAGCAAGAGATGGCGCGACCATAACCCAAAAATAAGCTATAGTAAGTACGGTATGTACTTGTGAAGGGATGGGCTTATAATCAAGCTTTGGAGAAAGTGACGAATGACTTTCAGGGTATCGACACTATTCACTTCTAGTTTATGCTTCCACTTTCAAGAAAATAGACTGTACTTACGCAATATATAGTCCCAGTATTTTTTGCTATAACAATGGCAAACAGATAACATTTTTAAAAATAGATAACATATTTTTTATTTTATTAAAAGTGAAGCAAAACATTGACCTAAACGACCTTTGATCTTCTATCCCTTTAAAATCCATTTTTACAAAAGTCCCGTCACTACGAGGCTTGGTCAAGAATTTTACAGCAAAGAAAAATTGGTAAAAGTCCAGAGTAGCCTTCCTTAATTTTCTCGAAATTTACCGAAAAATTATCTAGTAAACCTCTATACTCGAAAATGGTTTCTTTATGATAGAAGTCAAAGAAGGATTCCAAGAGTTGCAAGCTAACAGATGAGCCCTATAGGGCAGTTATCAACGATTTACTATAAAAAATTTGCAAAACGACATCTCTTAACAGTGTTGGGACCTATCTAGATAAATTTATCTAGATAATTATCTTAGATGAAAAGTTTTTATCTTTTATCTTATCTAGATAAACTTTCAATTATGTCATCTTTTATCTTTATCTAACCATAGTTTATCTTATCTATTTCAAAAATTTCTATAAATTTTATAAAGGTTTTAAAGAATTTACTGAAAAAACATTTCTAAAATTGTAAGGATCTGGTTGACCTTAAATAGATGAGACATGCATCCAGCTCCAGCATGCATGACTTGTCATGGGCTCGTGGCTCTTTCTTTTTACACAGTCACTGAATTTTACAAGTAATCATGTGACCAGTTGAGAAATTTTTTGAGTTCCGCATAAAAGAGATACCGTAAGTGCTTATAAGAGCCACTTTTCTTTTCCCCAAAATAACTGTCTTGTCTTCTGCGATTCCGCTTATAAGAGCCTTTTTTTAATTTCCCTGACTGGGCTCTTATTGGCGTGCGCAGCAGAAGTGTCTGACATCTAGTGGTGATGTGGAAATTAACAAGATGGCGCCTTTAACGGGTACAGATTCACTGAGTTTTTACAGCCAATGGTTGTATTCGTGAATATAGCTTCAAAATGAGGAGAATCAATAACACATACTGTTGTGTCTGGGGTTGTAAGTCAACAGCAAATGTAGAAAACTGTATATATATGCACACATTTCCAAAGGATAAAACTTTGAACCTATTCCCTCAATTAACCTATTTTCTTTCTTACCTACATGTTTGTAGATATCAGCTAACGTAACATTGAATGTCATATTCATTTTGAGTACTGGAAAATCAAAATTCTCAAGGCAGCACAAGCTAAGCAAGCTGTAAAATACCCAATATCTCCGCCATTTCCAACAGATTGTAATGCCATCTATAGGCGGCTGTGCACGCGAATAAGCGGAGTCGACTGTATATCAGAAAATACCTCTTGAAGGTACCCAGTAACGATGGGTGATATTTTCTAAAATATCGCATTTCGCTATCATATCACTTGGACAGCTGATAATAGGCTGTTTGGCTGTCCGTTTTCTGTTACGTTTGGCTGATAATAGACGCTTAATGAGAGGTGTAAGTCTATCAAACTTACGATTAACGGAGCCAATCGGAGTTATCTGGGTAATGACATCACTAGTCTTCTGCTCCCCTGCTGCTCCCGTCAGCAGCCATTGTGTTTTTGCTGGTGCGAAACTTACTCCTCCAGCTCCAAGTCACTTCTCGGAGCGTTAAAACAAATTAAGAAATTATATATGTATAATAAATAATTAACCATGAGCGGGAACAAAGAAAAGATTTCGTTTCGCCAGTCACGAAATCAACATTGTGATTTCTGAGTTCTTTGGTGGAGTAGATCGAAACTCGAAAGCCTTTTCCTTTACCCACAGTCCTAAGCGTAAACGTATCGAGTAGCCTCTCTGCGTAACGACCTTTTTTCGTGTGCGACATTAACATTAGATTTCCATGATATAAATGTAATGAGCAGCAAACATATCGAAATAGAGCGTGGCGCAAACAGCCTGTTATCGCAAAAACTCTGATATTTATCACGATATATCGATAGTTTGAAAAGTTGGCTAAATAAAGGCTAAATTTTATCTTAATTTGTTAGATAATTTGTTTTTATCTTTTATCTTTATCTAGATTATATTAAATTATATTATCTATTATCTTATCTAGATAAATATTTAATTGTCATCTTTAGAGATTCCTTGAATTAGAGATTTATACCTTGTGAATTAGAGGTTTTCATTTTTTAAGTTATTTTTTTATTACTTAAATTATCACCTATTTTATATTTCAAAAATTGATGCAACAATATAAAATGATACCTGTAACAATTAACTTAATTACACCCCAATCCTTTGTTAAACTTTAGTTCCTAATCATCCATCTTAAAATTTTGTTTCAATTCTCTTGATAATGTCGTCAGCGAAACATGTTGAGAAGATACTTCAATTGATTCGATATTAAATTATTTTTACTAAAACCATCGTCTAATTATTTAGAGGTTATCGCTTTTTTGTTAGTCCATTCCACAATATTTGCATATTATTTTGTTCCTCATCAACTTTCCATAATGTAATGTTTCTCTTTTTGGTACAGTGCTAAGGCTGAAAATATCTTTGCGACTTGTTACAGAGTCCCACCATTCGAAATTGTTTTCGGCACGCTGATCTAGCAAAGAGTATTGAAAAGGAAGATGATGAAAATGAGGATTTACCTATCGCGAAGTAGGTGGGAAAATATGGCATTTCAACATTTTCAGAATGTGTAATGAAGCTTTCTTTTCCAAACACGTGACGATAATGCATTATAATTAGAGAGCAGTATGTATTTCAAGAGTAGGGCCTGAACCATGACGGTTATGTTAAGTAATTCATTATTCCATTTATCCATTTTTCTTTTCGCATCGGATGTAGCGAACCAAAACTTGGGTCCCTTGAAGTTCGTTATAGCGGGGCTCGACTGTATATGAACGCATCCGTTCAAACCCATATTCCACAGTTTTTATCTGAAATTTTACGGGTCTCCCACCATCTTGTATATATTGATTTACATGCAGTGAAATGTTTTTTTAATGTTTTAATATTATTCTGTCTTATTAATTAAAATCTGATACCGTTGATTTGATAAAAGTAGAAAATTTCGGATTGGAACTCTTGAACAATTACTTGTGAAAACACAAGACCTTATTTATTTCATTAAAAGTGATTTCAGTAATTGGTTAATAGTTTATAAAATAATCTTCTTTGGAATTACAAATTAAATTAAAATGAAGATTTTAAGGTCCAAAAGGTCCGATTAAGGTAAATGAAGTTTTTAATATTTACTTCATTTTTTATGTTGTTGTTCTGGAATTGATGCTGGTGGATGTCCTTTTGATGTTGTCTGTGGAACATTTTATATTCACGATATCCATCGTCTCGTATCGTTAAAAACTAAAATAAAGAAAGTGTCTAAGACGAAACGGATATTATTGTATTTACTGCCGACGTTATTAATATGATGTTAATGTAATTTTTACTTGTTACTATTTTGCTAGCCTTGATAATGGTATAATACCGAAACGGGTGGTTTGGTTTGTTTGGTATTAACGTCCTTTTCAACTGCTATGGTCATTTCAGGACGGCGTTATAGGGGCCGCAAATTTTGCCTCGCAAGGGTTCTTTAACGTGCAGCCGGCAAACGACTACACGGGACCAACGGCTTTACTTCCCTTCCGAAGGAAGTGCGTGATCTCAGGATTTCCCCCTGAAAAATCTTCGTCGTCCTCAGCAGGGATCGAACCCGCGTACTCGGGCATAAGAGGCGATCACACAACCGCTGAGCCACCGAAATCGATAATACCGAAACGTGCGTCAGCAATAAATACAATAGTATCCGTATCGTCGTAGAACCTTTCTTTATTTTAACATTTTATAGTCCCAAAAGCGATTATTTTATTTTATAAACTATTTTCCAATTATATAGAACTACCTTACTTATTTTAGAAATCATGTCAGTAACTTTGGTATTCTCCTGCAAAAATAATCGTCATTTATTATTGAAACTATACTTTATAAGAGATTCAGAAAATTTTTACCTGCGAGCTGACGGTAGAAGAATTCCATAGTAAGAGCAAAAAAACTGTGGTACAGAAGAGGGCATACGAAAGACATGCTGTTAAGTAAGCAATGGAATTGCTCCACTGTGAATTTAATCCTCTTATCATGAAGCACAAGGTACACAAAAAGTAAACGAACCAGGCAAACAAAATGGGTGAGTAACAGTCACTAAGCTTAGAAATCAACGACGTAATGTAAGTGTGCTGCTGTCGATAGTGTGTCATCGTGTTCAAGCTCAGTAGAGTTGGGCGCACAAGAGTTCTAGCTATGTCTCGATTGATGTTCTGAAAGTTCTGCACGAGTATTTTACATTGCAACATAAATATGACGACGGTGATAGAAATGAAAGTGCCTGAATAAAGAATCCACATATACATGCACGCAAAAAAGGAATGATGAAAAACGAACGATGAACCGTTAGTGTAAGGCAAGAGATAAGCTTCAATGTACACCATCATGTCTTCGGTCGTGAGCATAAGTGGAACCCAGTCACTTAGTACGCAAAATAAATTCATTGCGATCATCACCGTTGCCCTCCTTGATATAATTTGTCTAATTTTCACAGCCAACTCGCGTATGGTTTCTGGGTTCACGCAAAATATGGTGGTTGTAAGAAGATTGGAAATTTTCTTTCGGCGATAGAGTATAAAAAGGTACGTATAAAAAGCTGTAACGTCTTGGAGAAGGATAGCCGATAAAAATACGAAATCGCCGAAACTCATCTGGAGTAAAATCATGCTTATAAGCAGATAACCGTAGTAAGATTCAAATACGATGTGCATGCAAATTATTAAAAAATTAACAATATACCTGCAATGAAATTTTTTCGATGGAAAATCAAATAATGAGATGGCATAAGGAAATAATAACGTTTTGAATGGTTTAAACAAAATGGATTTTGAAACATAAATGTCAGTCCCAATGGTATTCACTTTAGGTTTTACATTCTTCATGTTCTGTACAAAACTTTCGTTCCTTGATTTTAGGCTTTACTTCAGTTCATTAGATTCTGAATACGCAAATTTACTAATCTCTGAAACCCGACGGAAATGAAAGTTTTCTCTTTTTTGTTTGTTTTGAAAAGCAAAGCACTCAACAACGCATATGTAACGGTATGTTGCATAATTTTAAAGTCTTTTCGAATTTCCTATGTCATAAATAACGTGAACAAGTCGAGTATTTTTTTCTAAATGTATTTTCTTGCCATCATCATTATCGATTCTGCCGGCAATATAAAAGAATTATTAGTATGTGAATTTGGCGGTGAGGGTAATTAATCTTCTTTCAAAACTTACTACACTGTATCAGGTAAGTTGCAATGAGGGAAAAAGGCGGTGACTTGCTTGCTATAAAAGTGTTGAAAACCTCTAATCCACAAAGACTAATGAGAAAAGAAATACCGGATGCGTATTTCGAAGACACTGACTAAATATAATCTAAAGAGAGAAATAGGGGTGGGGCAGCATGATAACAATCATTCTTATTGGCTAAGCTAAAGCGAACATGGATAAGATAAAAACGGGCCAATACTGGCCGTTGACTTGGCTTAAAAGATATGATTGTGAATAAAATTATTGATTTACCAATAAAAAATATGATTCAACATGAGGAGTGGTTTGTTATTTTTTTTCCAGATCTTCATTCTTTCTACATCTGAAGTAGATGATTTGGGTATGCGTAAATGATTTGTTGGTAGGAGAGTAATGTCGATTTAGCACGTTTGAGTTCAGAGTAACAATAATGACAATCAAGATATTTTTTTATTCATCAAAATATACTTTATCGGCTAAAATAAACTTTTTCCCACCATCCAGGAAGGTTAAATTTACTGCATGAAAACGTTATCATGAAGGAGAATAGGCGCTTTCCTACGAGTGAAGGGTGTTTTTTATAAGTTTTGGTGAAAAACATCAAGTTTCTGGCAGTATATCTCAGCTGTAATTGTTTGGCCAGGTTTACGAAATTAGTGGTTGATCAATCCGCTCATTGACCACCAAACTGTTAGCATAATCTTCTTGGGATGGGGGGTCATGTTTGGAGGAGCATCACTGTCTTCACATTGTCCTGAACGGTGGTAATTGCCATGCAAGATCCACTTCTCGTCGCAATTCGATGTAGGAAAGGGCCAGTTTTTCCCTGCAAAATGAGTGAGGAACAAACGGACAAATTCCTGCAATTGATAACATGGTAAACATTTCTCCATGTAGCTGATGCTCATGGTTGTCGAGAATTGTCCAATGCTCATAAGACAATTCTGTGATTGACAACACGGACTATATACGCCAATCTGCGGGAAACAGTAAACGAAATACCCAACCAGTACAACAATCTTGAAACTTACTATGCGCCGGGCATGCGTCCGGTTTTCGCTATCGGAGCCTTACCCGTGCGAGCACCTTTCCTTTCAGCGCAAAAACAGTATTTATGACCACAATGGGCCTGTAATAATCTGCAATGGACTATTACCGATTGGAAACATTTGGCATAGTCCTATAAATTATAATTCATGCCTCATCACCTTGATAGCAGAATTCAGATAGGCGTAAACAGGATCTGTCTTGTACGATATTGACTTAAAGGCTGATGGCGGCCCTTCTATGTTTTGGGGAATGATTTCATGGAAGACGTTAGATCCTTGATGCATGCAAATAACACTTTGAACGTTAAATTCTATCTTAACGTTCGTGGCCACATTTTCCACTCTATATAAGATGCAATAAAAGACTTTAGATCTCGATTGGTGACCGAGTGTTCTAAGAGTTGCCGTCTCTGGTGTTTAGAGTGCACATTTGTAGGATGACACTGAATCCTTGTTCGATTGGATAGCAACATCCACCAATTTGCAGTGATTTTGGAACTCTCATCTTGAAGCATGAGAAGATTTTCTAGTTCAGCAATTTCAACAGCTAGAGTATACTTAATTCGAAATTCTAAAAACCGGAACTTTGGAAAGCACTCGAAAAATCCAACAGGAAACTAAGATTACTGCAGAGAAAGGAATTGTTGTGTGCTATGACATTAATCACATGCGACCATCGTCAGAACAGAAGCATGTGTCCATGAAAATTCATATAGATCATTGCACAGTATTTTTATTCTTACTTCATTAGAAACGTTTTCTGGAAAAGAATACGTTTATCATTTTTTTTTATTAGACTCTTTGAATTTCTTTACCGCTAAATTATCAATCTGGAGAGGTGAGCACAAAAATCACTTCTTCGATTCAAGTAATTATAAAATCAAAACTTATTGGAATATTCTTACTCATTGGTGGTTACAGCTGTAACAACTTATAAAGTAAACACGTCAATGTGGCATCGGTTGATATTCGGATCCTGTTATTTGGATCAGACACTCTGCAGCTTATCTGGCAATCCTGGATGATATGCAGTAATGCATCACTGAAGCTGTAAACTCCATCACGCCGGATGTATGACAGTGAATCTGGACATGAAACTTTATGAATTGATGAAACTGTAGTCACCAATGCGTAAAAATATTCTAATAAATTTTGAAATCAAGGATTAATTTTTGTGCTCATCTTGTAAATTTTTGTGCCCACCATCTCACGATACCATCACAAGTTTAAAAAAAATTAATGTCACTAACTGCTTCTTAGATTTTCTTGATCAATCTTTATTTCTATTTTCTTTTTATTGTCCCTTTTTCTTTTCCTTTATTCTATTTTCGTACTTGTAGTCTCGTTAATTATTATTATCATTATAAATTAATTATTGCTTTTTATTGTAATTACAAATAATTTTACCTGCAAATAATTCGTGTAGGACTTTAAAAAAAAATCATGTTCTTTTACCTGTGAGTGGACGGCTGAACAACTCCATAACAGCAGGAGCAAGACGATGATGCTCTGGATGAGATAGACAGAACAGGTGACTACGTACGAGATCCAGTTGCTCCATTCGGAATGAAGCCCTCGTATCATGAAACAGACGGACATCAGAGAATAGAGGAACCAGACGAGCAAAACGGGAGCGTAACACTCACTAAGTTCAAGGACATGGGAAGAAATCACATTATGTTGCTGCCTATAATATTGTAGTGTGGAGAACTGCAGCGAATTTGGAAGCATCAAAATTCTAAGGATATCTTTGTTTATGATGCGAAATCGATGTATCAGTATTTCACACTTAAGCATGAAAACTGTGACTGCGATAGAAATAAAAGTAGTTGTATATAAAATCCAACTGTACATGCATGCAAAAAATACATGGTGAGGAACGAACGACTGATTGTTGAACGGTAATTGGTAGTCGTTAGTATACAACAACAGTTCATCGTGCGTCACATAGATCGGCACCCAGTCACTTAATACGGAAATACAGTTCATTAGAATTAATAAAGTCATTTTGAGTAGAATGCGTTTGATGTCACTTGCCAGTTCGTTCCTGTGCGCCTTTTTAACACCGCCGAGCAAATTTTTCAGTAGGTTGTTCAGTTTTTTCCGACGACAGAACATAAAAATGGAAGTGTAAAACACTGTAAGGTCTTGGACAAAAATAGTTAACATAAAAGCAAAATCTCCCAAATGGAATTCACTGATCATGTTTTGAAGTATGTAGACAAAATAACACTCAAAACTGAAATGAAAACAAAATTTTAACAAAATTATCAGAGTTTGAAAAGGAAATGAATTCTTGTTGGACTCCAAGAGGAAGCTTGCGTAAGGCAATAGCAAACATTTGAATGGCTTCACGAAGATTGTGTTAAAGGGGAAGGTATCGACAGCGGCGATCGAACGTATTTCGTGTACCACATTACTTTTTTGAATTGCCATCATACTAAGAATGCGTGAGGATGTGTGGCTCCTTATACCTTCTCTTAAATATATCAAAATAATTGTCTCTATTAACTGAGCTATAAAAACGACTATGTTTACAGCGTTGTTCGTTTGAACATTATTTGATTATAATGAAAAGAAAGTGCTTTAGCAGCATGAGCCAATTGCCTGCAATCATGCGAAATATTTTTCATATAAACTGATATAAATGTCAGGCATGTCCTAGAATGTGAGCGTGAGTAATGAATTGATATTACTGTTCTTTTCCATCATAAATAAATGACAATGCTAGGGATAGGTTCTTTTGAATAAAATGTCCGCTCTTTGGCAATTTTTTTTGTAATGAGTTTATTGCCTTGCACGCAAGAGTCAAAACTTATTTGATACCAGCATATAAATTTAGAGGTGATGTTGAGAAATGCAGTTATTTATTGACGAAACTGTTGTCTACTGAGTAATACTCAGTGAGTGTCCACTATTATCAGCGTGCAGACATTTTAAAACTCTTATTATATGCAATGGTTAAGTCTCATCAGTTCTAAGAAAGAAAACCAATTAATATATTAAAGAAAATTTCCTTGTTGAAATTGAAACTCGCATCTATTCTGCTCCATGGGCTTGACTTGAGTAAAGCGAGAACAAAGAAAAATAATTGCCAAAGACGGAGAATTATAAACAGATGTCTTGATTGTCCTTATATAATAAATAAAATCTGACGGCGAATAATATCGTCTCACCTACTGTCTCCATGTAAATCCAATTAGGCTGATTCAGATAGCAAACTTCCGTCAACCTTTATACGAGTGGTACTGCGATAAATTTTCTCTCAGTCATGAAACCACTTCCTAAATTCTAGCCACTTGTCCAGAAAACGTTTTTGGAGGATGTGGTACTTAAATATATTGAAAGTTAGCGACTGGCGATTAAAATTGTAAATTCAAAAGGCTTTATTTATTAGTAATAGTTTGCGGTTGTATTAAAAGACTGAAATTTTTCGGAAAGTTCAAAAGGACTCATTGTTTGTGAGTAAACGTGTGATAAGGAATTCTCGGTAAATGTGTGATAACGTGGAAGTGAAGGGGTAATTGAAAGAGAGTGGAAGAGTCGATTACATTATATTAGAAGGCAATAAGTAAAACGGAGGAAGGAAAAAGAAAGACTTGATGATTGTAGCGACAAACGTTACCGATCACAATAGCAACGCTTTATGTTAGGAATAAAATAAACCATGATGAGATTGTAGAATAAAATAGAAAATGATATAAAAATTTATTAAAAAACATAATTCTTATATATACCAGGTATGTAAATATGAAACCATAATTTTTGTATAGAAAAATACACGTTTATTGTATGAAAATGATAAAAAATATTTTATTCGAAGTATAGGTTGATTTAAGTATAGATGGCAGCGCTTACGCTTTATGAATCTGAGGCTATGACGCTATGGTCGAAATGAGGAGAAAATCTCGGCAATGTTAAGAATACTGTATAAGAACATGCATGTAAATTGTTCAGTTGCACAATGTTCGAACAACAATGTTAAAAACAAAAATCTCAAGTTTTATGGATTTCCTACAGATCGAAAAATTCAGTGAGGTTAAATGAGATGTTGTAGCCTAGCCCAATATTTAGCATCGTCACTTTCGTAAATCGTAATTCATTATAAAATTTACTCACTGTTAGTCAATACTTGTTTATTTCCGTCAGTTTTCGCTCCTATTAACTGAAGCTTTTCTTTCAAGTCTTTAACTTTCATCTTCACTAAACTTTTGTAAATAAACTAGAACAAAATTTATAAACCGTAACGGATGCCATCTGGCGGATAGATTTGGCATTTAAATCAACCTATTGCCCATCGCTGGCTATACATTTTTTCCATCTGTCTGACAATTTGTGGATGCCACGCCAAAAAAAATGCTGCAAACCAGACATCGAGCCATTTTCGTACATTTTCCTAATAAGAAAAGCACTGCTCAGCAAGTGCGCTTCCCATCGATGCAAATAAATAGTAATCGGACAGAGCCAAGTTTGGTGAGTAAGCCGCATGCGAAAGTATTTCCCAAATAAAAGCCTCAGTCGTTTCCTTGACCAAGTTTTACTATGTGTGATGGTGCATTATCATGTAGCAAAATCACTTTGTGTTGCCTTTTTTGATATTCTGGTCGTTTACCACGCAAAGCTATCGATCAGTTATTGCGGTAGCGTTCAGAATTAACTGTTTTGCCAGGTTTCAGCAGCTCATAATAGATCACTTTGTGTCTTCCACGTTCTCGTTCCTCACGTCAAAATCGCCAGTTTTGAATTTTTAAACCACTCATAGCACTGTAATATTCCTTGGACTAATAAGTAATTACTTAATAGTCCAAGGATATACCAAGAGCATGCTCACCGTAAGCTTCGACAAGCATTGGATGGGATTCTACAGCAATTTTCCTCAAATGGTAATAGAAAATCAATGCTGTCTGCAAATCGTAGTTTCCAGGAACAAAATTCGGCATGTTCAACGCTATTACAAAGTATGCTGTTGTATGAAACTTGTATTGTTGTGAGTTGAAAATCTTTGTCAGAGGTCAGAGTAAGAAAATGCGCCAACGACCACCATCATCTAGACAGAAGGCCTGCGCATAGAAACGTCATACATTGTTGCATCACAAGAAAGCAGCTATTGTTAATCGTATTTCTACCAATAATAACCTCTAAATTTAGCCGTTTGACCATGACGTAAAATGTAAGGCGTTTCTGTGCGCAGGCCTTCTGTCTAGGTGGTGTTGCAACGACGCGGTTTTACGGTAACTACATTGACAACTAGGGCCATCTATGGGCAAATTCCGGTTTCATATTTACAGACCTGGTATAAGTGCAAAAAAACAACCTTTGCATTATTTCCAGTAATAAAGCATTGTGGAGTCATTTTAACTGGTCTCAAAGTTATGTATTGCATACTATGTTCTTTGTTACAGTTCTGTTATCAAGAATAATCTATAGACACTTATTGCAGTTAAATAATATGATAATGCCTATTAAAAATGTCAAACGAAACATCATATGGAATTAATTGCATCCCTTTATCCATAACATTTATTAATTTTGCACATAGGTATACTCGCCCTTTCTGTCTTGCGCGATTTCTGCCCTGAAGGTTCCGCGAGAAAGATAGATTATCAGGCAAATATTTTTAATTATACAATATATATTTTTATTTTTTACATTTTTAATACTTTACATGAAATTATTTGTTGTTCTTTTTACTTTTTTCTCAGCAACATATTTTATCGTGTGGATGATACGTATTACTGTGATCACTCGCCTACTATGAATGTACTGGACAATGCTCTATTAAAACTTTTCATGATGATTTCTGTAAAGCTTGCAATATCTTCACAGAGTCGTCACGCTATAATGAGGGCTTAGTCCTCAAAGTGTATATTTATGTTGGACAAATGATTTCCTTTTATTTCCTTTGATTTTTCATCCAAAAGTTTAGTGACGTTTTTTCTTCAGCTTCCCTCTGAACATAAGCTTGTATCCCTTAACTTCGAGAAAGTCGACATCAACCTCGACGAAGAAGTTAAGCATCAGCAAGACTGAAAACTCTTTAAAGAACTTCTAATGGACTATATAACAGTCTTCTCTACTTTGACCATAATGTCGGAGTAATCATTAGCATATCAATGATCGAGAGGCAAGCTCCCTAATCACTTCGAGCTCACTCCAAATATTCAAATAATTGGCAAAGGAGCAGGACGCATAGGTTACGGCAACCTGTTGTAACCTTGGCTCAAAACCAAATACAACAAGCTAGTACAAAGAGATAAATCTCTTCGCAATAAGATATAGAATGAAAAAAAGGTAAAAGCCTGACAACTCTATTTGGAGTGTGCAGATCAAGAATAATGATAGGTTTCCATCACTTCGTGGCCGGATTTCGAAATTCTGGAGGGGCTTATCCGGATATATTGTATCTCTGTGGAATTTGCACTTGCTAATAATGAAAATACATTATTACATTTGCGTTGCTTCAAGTTTTAAGTTCTGTTTTCATCAAACCCTGTGTGTGCTTTTGCCCTTCATCAACATTTTTCCAGTTGGAAATTCCCTTGTTGAGCAATAAACAATAGATTACAAATGTAATATTTAGCTGTCTGAAATAAAAGAAAATTGAAATGCTGAAACTAAAAAAAATGAACTTAAAAGCTAAGAAGGAAAAATACGTTCTTTTGGAGGGGCTCCTCTCTAGCATTACCTTGTTTCCATCGGATTTGGGAAAATCCTCTGATCAGCATCCAAAAGGTAAAGAGAGGAGACTCGGAAATCCAAGGAGGAGGAGGGAGGATGATAACAGCCAAAGGATTGCATAATTTTATTATAGATTTTCTAATAGTTTTATAGTTGTGATTTATTTCATTAGAAAATAATTCAGTTAATAATTAGAATTACGTTATTGGCCACTTGTTGCTAAAATTAACTTTTTCCTCTTAAATCAACTTTTGTTGAGTGTGGGTTATTCTCGTTTATTATAATTGATTTTTAACAACCTATAATTTTATAGCTTCAGGTTTTTACCATAATAATAGCATTGTTTTATTTTCTTTCTTTGCATTCTCATTTGAGCATTCCTTTCAATTCTAATAATTACCAAAATAAATCATTCTAATGTTATCTTCACTTTATAGTCTCGTATATAGATTTAATTTCTTTAGCATTCATAATCACTTTACTGAAAACATTTAAATGAGCAATTTTTATTCTATTGTTCCACATTATTTTGGAGCTCATAAACATGTAGAAGGGATTTGAAAATAATGCAGGTGAGTATGGTTAGCTGAGCACTGTTATTTCTTGCCTTTTGTTATCCAAGAAGAGTTTCTTATCTTGTTAGAATTCCTACAATGATATTAAATATTTACATTTCATTATTTTCTTAGATTAATTATAAATTCTAAAAAAACAATAAAAAAACTTTAATAAATTGTGATCTGGAATTAAATTTTTCAAATGTGTGTGCATTCCTGGACATTTTTAATAAGTGTTTTTTCATGCATGCATTCATTTAAAAAATTAAGTTACCGCTATAGCCTTAACACAGTCACACATTTAGAAACTAACAATGAAATGAATTATAAAATGAAGAAACAATTATGAACCACAAAAGCTCCCATTGTATTTTGAGTCTAATTTGTGTTCTACCAAAAAGACACAGACTTGAACTTGTTTGTTAGTTAATTACAACAGAAATGGAAGGAAAAATTCCGCGACCTGAATTCGAATCAGGGACCACAAGTACCCAGCTCGTCGCCTCTACCAATTGGCCCACTGCGTACACGGAATATCAAGGCTAAAGATTACAAGGTAGTCAACGTGGAGGACCACTGATAAGGCAGGTATCTGGTTTGCAGATCGAGAATTTCTCCTTTCCAAATCAACAGGATGAAGATTCATACGACAGTAATAAATTAAAACTGGAGTTAATGACTTGGGAAAAGGCGATGAGCTGGATACTCGTGGTCTCTTACTCGAATCCAAATCGCGGAATTTTTCTTCTGGTTTTTCCATTAATTCTTCATCTTTTGTTTGGAGCATTAAGTCTAGTTTTAATTTATTACTTTCGAAGACAGTGTATTGAACTATAAAAATATACCTGCCCACATTTTGATCTTTGGTGAGGCAGGTAATCAACTCAGAGACTCAATTAAATTACTCCGCTCTCATCCTGCCCACTGAGAGTCATTACTAGCCTATCCACTAAACAAGTCCATCTCCGTCCAATGCTCACAGGTTGGTTCCGCGTTACTAAACGCAGAACCAACCGCCAAATCAATAGTGTATTTCGTGGCCAGATGGCAGAAGAAATGGATATTCGAGCCATAGACTTCGGAGATATTCCAGTGAAGTCACCAGATGTGTGCTATGGATACTTGCGCCTCAAAGTTACTTAAACGAGCCCGACGACCTTTCTCAATATAAGGATTTTTGGAAAGCTTATAAGAAGGAAAGGGGTGTTATCCGGTCATATAGATGTGAATCAATCTCTGTAAAATCACTGTAGTGCTTTCTCTCTTCTTTTAATTGCATTTTAATGTTACATCTTAATAGGAAATTATTTAAAATAAATATTAAAAAATAAGCCATCAAATTAGAATCATAGACTGTACATTGCTAAAACTACCTGCAATGGATACACCTAGAACAAAATATTCTTGCCTAGCATCTTATCAACAAGATGTCATATTAGGAAAGAAAAATGCATCCCAAAGAAGGTATTGAAATTAAGCTTAATAACAAGAATAGCAAGAAACCACTAATCCACATAAAACTTTTATTATGTTCGAATAAAGGTATAATGTGGATTAGTGGTTTCTTGCTATCCTTGTTGTCCCGTGTCCAATGTCTGGCTCCATTTCTTTCTGTTAAGCTTAATACTCAATGATCATAAAAAAGTGCATACAATAATATTAAATGAAAAATAATTCAGCTATACACACATTAAAAATAAGTAGATTGGTTTATTTACTTGAAAGGAGTCAATAATGAAGGAGCTGATGTTTGCTCATGAAGTTTGAAACATGACAATTATGTAAGTAACTATGGTGCCACCAATCTGTAAAAATTTAATTTATTCATATAATACTATAGCTATTCAAATCAATTATTTATATCATAAAAAAACATTAAAGAAACATTAAGGAAGTAAACTTTAAAGAGTAACTGAATGTTGTATGATAAACTTACTGGGAGTAGAAGACTCCACTTAACATAAAACAGATCATATACATTGATTGCAATTGTCGTATTTGTTAAACGTTGTGCAAACAGTGAAATACTAAGAGTCACCCGTTGGTTTTCCTCCTAGAAATGGTAAAGAAAACAAGATGAAAATTCACTAATAACAAAAACTAAGCAATTTCAAATGATGTTTAAATTTCTGCAGATCTGATCACATTTTCTTAAATTTTGAATATTACTTTTTCCGCTTAGAATTTAGTCAAAAGTAGGCCAAAATCATTTTTAACCTGATTTTTATACAAGGTAATTGTAATTATACTTTCCTATTTAACCCACCCTAGACAGGAAAGTATTTACAATATCGGTACCAAACTTGATAGGAATAATGTCCAGATTATGTGTCACAAGATATGCTTGGTTCACCGCTTCCATTACTACCATCATGGTCTGTAAAGGGGAAGTCCTGCAACTCGCAAAAAAACCTGTTTTATGACAACTTTGGCCGCCAGATGGCGCATCAGGTAAGTAGGAGGTAGAGTGCCTTTATAAAGGAGAGAATGGCCATGGAGGGGATACAAGCTGATTGGTTTATCTGATCACGTGGTCAAATCCGCCATGTTCTGGCAAAAATCTTCGAATCTAGCAAGCATAAGCATAGGCTAGGCTTCATTTAATCATATTTTTGTTTAAATATGTTGCATAAATAGTAGAAAAATGACAGGGTGTGCTGCTGTAGGATGTTCTAATAGTGCTAAAAAAGGTTTTTTGGTGAAAAATATTTTTTATTGTTTATTTAATGTACATTCATTAATAAAAACGCAGGTATATTGTATGATTGTATGAAATATGTGCAAGAAGTAAAAATTAAACCCATTTTTAAATACTGCACAAATTTTTTAAATAAATTTTAAACTTTTTTCCTAAAGTTTTTCCGTATTATTGTAGATAATAGTTATTAATTAAAAATTTTTTTAAAATAATTAAAATAATTAATAAATAATATATAAAATGAAAATAAATGAAAATATATATACAATAAATAATAGTTATAAATAAAAATAAAAAATAAATAAATATTATTTAATAAATTAATTAATAAATATTATTTATTTATTTTTAATTAATAACTATTATTTATTGTTTTGGTGTCTCGTCCTCCTCTCATATATATCTGTTCTTTATTATTGTAGCCATGACATTCTTGACACTCACCAGTTGAACCTGTTATGATATAGCTATAAAGTTAGAAAAATGATAATATTTCAAAATTATTACTTAAATAATTAAACCCGTTGATTTTCAACTTGATTTAAAGTATTTTCTATACTTAAATCTGTTTATTTCGTTTTCTTTTTTCATATGAAAAAAGGCTAAAGTTTTACTGATTTAGTGCTTTCAAAATAGAAGTTTGCCAGAAAATGGCGGCACTTCTCTCCATGGCCGCTCTCTAGTAGGAGGTAGAGTGCCTTTATAACCCCTCTAGGAGTTTAGAGGGTGTTGACTCTAGTAGGAGCAGAGACGTTTGTAAAAAGGAGACCTGCAGTAGCTCAAAAATGTGTAATAGACTCTATTACTTTATCCGTGCTTTCAGATCCGAAGTTGTGCTAATATTGACTCAGAGGGCGCTGCGTTAATATCGGTTTGAATGTTTTGGTTTCGCTTTTTCAAGTCACGTGTGATGCAACCGTCGAATCGACACTGCAGTGAATCGACGGCAGAGACGATCAATAAGGAGACCTGACATTAGCTCATATTATGTGTAATGCGTATTTTTCACGCGCAGATTCTGTTCCATAAGTTTTATCCAGATGGCGCTGCGGATGATGACATAATGGTTTCAATAAAAGTGAAAATGAAAGTTCGAAACGACCGTTAAGTTCGTTAACGTGTGTCTGACATGTCAAGCAGTGAGCATTCCACTGTGAAGTGCACGGTGGTTTTTGATCTTGAAACGTTGAATCGTCAATGGAAGCATCGCCAGTTTTATCTGAACATGCCATCTGCAGCGTTATAGTAAGCGTTTAGTAAATATATCTGGAATTTTTACTAAAATATCAGAGCAATGGTGCGACGAGGAGCAATGGACGATGTCCACGTTAGCAAGTGCGCATGCGCAGGTGTTTTACTGACATCTGATGGCTTATTTTGAAAGCGATCAACCGGGTCACCATGTGCGCTACCAACAGTGGGAACTTGAGTTACCTCACAAAATATTCATCTCTGATCCCTCTGATACATTAATTTATTTTTCTTGACTTAGTTTTCCACAGCCAGATTCTCTGTTTGCATTTCTAGCCTTTGTTCGTTGAGAAGGATTTAATGCAAGCTCAAGCTAAAAAAATTTAAATAATTTATAATGATTCACGACATTTATAAAGTTCATTAATTTCTTCATGAAATATATAGCATGCTTTTTTGTTTGTTTTTTTGTTGCTTTTTTTATACCAAATTTTATTAACAGTGTATGCATTTTGGGAGTGTATAAATGAAATTTAGATGAATTTATATAGCATACTCAAATCGATTTAATACATTGAACAAAGGGGTAGCATATTCCCGAAAGGTCGCAGCAATTTTCCTTCCCTTTTCTATTTGTAACTATGCTCTATCCAACGAAAGAAAAACTGGGCGTGTCCAGTTAAATTTCCAATTTCAATTGTTAAACATTGTTAATTTTATTTAGCAACAATGTATAACAATTGAAATTGGAAATTTAATTAGACACGCCCAGTTTTTCTTTCGTTGGACAGAGTATAGAAATAATCGCTGTATAATCGTCATTGTTAGATTTTTGACACACATCTCTCTCCATGCTTTTGTTTGTTCTTCTCTATATCTATGGCTGTGACATAGTCCATCGCTGATTTTATATATATGATGATGTATGTTTGAAGAGTTTCTGCAGTTTAATTTTTTCTTCTCTTTGAATATAACAGGATGCATTTTTTTTTAACTATATCAATTTTTTAAATTTTATTAACTATTTCCGAATATATTGGACAAAGGGTAGCATATTCCCGAAATGTTTATAGTCTTTTAATGTTAATCTTAAACGTAATTTACACTTCAACTCTGATATGACTTCAGTTAATATAAATTATTACATTTCAATCTGAAAACTGTCATGAAATTAACGGATAAAATATGTAAAAATTAAAACTATTCCATCAAAGTAGAATTAAAAGCTGCAGTAAATATATAATTATTTTGATCTTTCAGAAAACAGTGCCATTTTGGTAAATGCAGGTGCTTTACTTTTATAATTTTTGCAGAGAGGCATAGAGCTATTAACGCGAGTCATGCTTTTAGACCTGGAATGAGGGTTGACAATGTTGTTACTAGAGGGCGTGCGAGTTACGTGGACATCGTCCATTGTGCTAACTGACGAGGAATGAAGAATTTATTGTTCATGCATGAATCTGATGATCGTTCGTAACGGTCAATGTATTTTAAGAGGATACCAGAATCTATATAAATGAATCATTAGATTGTAGTTTACTCAAATTACTTTTATTTCATGAATAATGTTTCATGATGAAGCAACGAATGCCTTATTTTTTGCATGTCTACTCTACTTTTTTATTTTTACTCTACTACGTGTTAACATGTTCATTAATGCTTAATTAAATGTTTGAACTTAATGTCAATGTTTTTTTTTAATTTTTCATTTTGTAGCATAAACATTTAACAGGAATTAATGCAATGTAAAATAAATTAAAGTAAATAAAGGAATAAAATAAATAACACCTGTTAAGTAAATAAAATGAAAACAAAGAAACAAAGAATACAATTTTAAAGAAACTCAGAAAAGAAATTTTAAGATTCTGAAGAGCAAGCAATATACTATATTGAAGTAAATTATGACTGAATTATACAACGTCATTCATGAGCGGTCCACAATGTTTCATTGGTTTTATCCAGAGGGCGCATATTACAAAGTTTGTATGGGAAAAGCTGCAAATGTCAGGTCTCCTTATTGATGGTCTCTGATCGACGGCGTCGTTGAAATCAGACTTAACCGTATTTCTTAACTCTCTCTGAATTCAAGTGTACTTTGCTTTGCCGTGCAAATCTCCCTGACGATTTCGGCATAATTCATCATCACAGTATCGAACGGGGGACGACATTCAATGCACGAAAAGGAATGCTAGTAAATGGATATGACAGATACAAGCATCGAGGTAAACTTTGCATTTTCGTATCGCCGATAGTTGTTTCTGTCAATTCCATTTTCGAGCACAGCATTCCTTTCGTGTATTGAATGTCATCCCGCGTTCGATATGTGACGCTAAATTATGCCGAAATTGCCGGGGAGAAAAAAAAATGTGTCGTCTTTTAATATTATTGTGTATCAGGGATAAGGAAGGAAAGGAAAGAAGTGAAGGGGGGACGTTTGGGTTTAGTAGTATGACATCATATAATAACAATCCGTTAATGCACGTTGACGTCACGTACGAATTGTCTTTGTAGTTGTGCTAACATTGAACCAGATGGCGTGACGATCGAAGTTCGAATGGGAAACTGAAGGCAGGGAAGAGGAAGAACGGGAAGCGCAGGTCGTAACAGTTCCAATGCTATTCAAGTGAAATCGAAACAGCGCCACTGGTCTCCAACGGCCAGGCCGCTAAGGAAGGGAACTTCCGCTGTTGATAAACCCTCCCTCCGGCCTTCATGGTGCTGCTCCACAGGCTTCTCCTATCCCCCTCCCCACCCGTGCTGTTCTTTTGACCACCCTCTCGTAAATACTATTGTATTCCGTTCATTTAACGTTGGGCGTACGTATCTCTTCATGTTCCTAATGTGTTCTTGTTCTGTTCTGAGTTGTAACGTGTCAATGCAGCACAATCTGGCACCGCCTGTCTTGACTTGTCGGAGAAAAAAATAAAATCGGGCACTTAGTTGCTGGATTCGCTGATGACATTCGTTGAATAGAAGAACAACTGCCATGAATGCGCCGCGCAGAAACGGCTCTTTGAAGAAAACCAATCACCTTGTAGGAAATTATATACAAATACAATTTTATCTAAAGAAGGCTAGATTAGAGAGAGTAGAAAATAACTGCTCCAATCTTGGAATTTTATGTTCACCTAATAATTTATTTAGTATGCAGTCACTTATTTAAAACTGTATTTTTCATCTAAGGCTCAGTTTCGATTAAAGTCGAAGCGGCCTGGCCGCTTGGATCGCTAATTACATCCGATTTCACTAAATCCCCCGAGCTTCGCTTCCCATTGTAATTCTTCCCTGCTGAAGGTTTGAATAGTAAACTGAATTCTACACTAATTTCTCATTACATACGTTTGAATCAAGATATGTAAAGAAAGGTAGGCCAGATCAATGACGTATATTAAAGATAGACTCCGAATCCTATTGTTAACAGCGGCAAAAAGTGAAGCAAATTGAGCCATGATAGTTCTGGGCAGGAGTGAGCTGTGGAGTAATTAGCTGTCTGGCTGATTTGTTTTTGAAGATTTTGGACCCGAGGAATTATTAATTCAAAACCATTATTCAAAGTTGTTCTGGAATCATTTTCAAACAAACAGACAAGAAAAAGGATCAGGAATCATTTTCCACAAAAATAAATCAAAAATACGTAACTAAAATGAAAATACGTTACTGAAAGACAATCGAAACGAAATTGAAATTGAAACCATGATCGAAAAATTTACTATAAAATATAATGATAAAATACTTCAAATATAAAGTAAACGAAAAGATAAACTTATCACTCCGTGATCGGCGTGTGAAAGAATTATTAATCAGCTACTCTCGTGTTTAGCCATGTGTTTTGCATCATCTTCACTCACTTTCAGCCATGACAATTCTGGGCATGGAGCTTCCCAATTTGCTTCAAGTTACAACAATAGGATTTGGAGTCTATCTTTAATATACGTCATTGCTCTGGCCTAGACAGAAGGCCTGCGCACAGAAACATCATGCATTGTTACATCATTATCAAACGGCCAAATTTACGGCTTATTATTTAGTAGAAATCACGGTCTATAGATATTCATGGTCATCGAGTTTTGGCCATTTTCCATTGTTTCGAGAAGCTAAGGAAAACAGATCGCGCCAGGTGCCGCATAGATCGCACTATTCCCGACCGCAATAGAGATTTTCATTGAAACTGAATATGAAAATAAAGTTTCTGTCTGCCGATAAGGTGGCGCTGCAGGCGCAGTTGGGCAGATTGTACATGCAGCGCCACTTTTCAATAGAGTTCCCGCCCTACCGGGAGCTAGAAACTTTAGCTACATTTTAACAATGGAGCTCAATGAATATCAATATCTATAGACCGTGGTAGAATACGATTAACAATAGCCGCTTTCGAGGCCAACGAGAGACAGGCCAGGATGGATTGTTGCCCGGACCCCGATGATCATGTGACTTTTGAGTGCCCTGGCCTGTCTCTCGTTGGCCTCGGCCGCTTTAGTGTGATGTAACAATGTATGACGTTTCTGTGCGCAGGCCTTCTGTCTAGGTGGTGTTGGCCGGACCCCGATGATCATGTGACTTTGAGTGCCCTGGGGCGGTTTCCACTACACGAAAACCGCGATAGTGACGAGGCGGAGAGAGAGGTTTTTGCTGTCCACGTCATCGAGTTGGGGCGATCAGCTTAAAACAACATTCCACTACCGCCTGCGAGAGGAGTGGGGGAGTCGTGATGAGACTATCGGTGCACGAAGCTCTCGCAGTCGGGCAGCGAGTTAGCGAGACAATCTCGCGAGCGCAGTTGCTCATATTGAATTTTCACAATGGCGGGATGTGTTCTTTATTTGCCATGTTATGCCGATAAAGAACTTAATGATGGGCAGGTTCCTTTAGAGATGAATTTTATAATTATTATTAATCAAGGACTAATGACATGCCAACTTAAGATTCAAAAGTATATCTGTATTAACCAAATGAATTTAAACACATTGTTTGGCTACAAAATAAGATACTTTGAAGATGAGTTGATACGCGGATCAATGATTAAAATGAAATAACTTAATTAATGAGCAAAATTATCGTTATTTACACTTATATATATAAGAAAATAAAAATGATAATAAATAAATAAATAAATAAATAAATAAATAAATAAAATAAATAAATAATGTATATTTAATTGTGTTTGTAATGCTCAGTGATATATTTATTCGAAGTTTTGTTTTTCCTCCAATTGCGTGTTGTTAAGAACTTTGTATTTCCCTCCAATTTACTCCCCTAGTCCCACTGGGGTAAAAGAAGGCTCATGTGGGAACAATTAGCACCGCCACCAACAGAGAAGTGATGAGGAGCCAGCTCACCCTTCATATATAAATTTGCTCAAGTTTTTAAATTCTGTAACATACCTGAAGATGGTTTAAAAACTGAAACGCGATTTAGTAATATAATCACTAAACACTCTCTCGTTCGGATCCCCTACCGGAGCGCCCGTCCCCGATATGGAACCCGTGCCGCAGATACAAAGGACCCGACAATCGCGATCTGTCAACTCCAACATATTCTTTTTGTTGCCTGTTTCCATATTTTCTATCGCAACATCCCTAGCCTTCCTTTTGACGCGGTTCCTCCAATCCTTCCAAATGTACACGCATTTTCTTCTCTCTTTTTGTATAACGTCCATGGAATTTAATGTTGCAGTAATGTCATCCCATTTCACCCGTCGATCATTCTGGGTCCCCCCACGCAAGGAATTCCGATTATTAGCCAAATCGGGTGCTCCTCAATGGCTTGTGATAGATAATCTTGTTGTTTTTCACTCATAATTAACCTAGCTTGGTTTTACATATGAGATTAATATTTTACTAAATTTAAATTCTAAACATTAAACAAAACAAAAATTCTACCAAAATAAATTACTAAAATATGAAACACACCAAAACCCCCCCACCCCTTCAACTGTTCTTGAATAGACTCATCTTAAAAAGTATTCAATGAAATATCCAAAAAAAATTCTGTTTATCTTCAAGAATCGAAGGTGAAATAAAATCAGTGAGTGAAATTCAGCGAATGAAGAAAGTAAAAGAAGCACGTGGTGTTTATTTTTAGACCTTTTTGGCTTAACTGCGCATGCCTTGTAACGTGATAAAGCCATCAATCCTCCAAATGCTTGGCCTGAGTAAACGCACTAACGAGACCCCACAGCTCTCGCGAGAACAAGGAGTCGCGAAAGGCTAAAATGGGCTTTCCAGTACATCTCTTCGAAAGCGATGTCGAAAGTTCATTCGAAACGCGCGAGAGTCGTGCGCGCTTGACGTCACACCGTGTCTTGAACTCAAAATGTAGTGGAAACCGCCCCTGGCCTGTCTCTCGTTGGCCTCGGCTGGTAAGTGGTGACATCAGTTCCTGGCCCGTTGCTTAGCGATTCCAAACTCAGGTTTAACTTCTCTATGCTTTTCAATGGCATTACACCACATTGTTAAATCTAATGTTTGGAATCGCTAGGCAACTGGCCAGGAAGTGACATCATACTTACCAGCTCCGTAGCCGACGAAAAAGACAGGCCACGGCGCGGAAAGTCACCTGATCATCCTAGGCTGAATAACAATGTAATCATCATTGTATCCATCTTGGATTTTAAGAATCAGTATTTTTTCGTTTGTTGAAAACAATGAAGTTTGGATTGTTGATCAGCCTACCATGGTCAGGTGACTTTTAGGCGCCGAGGCCTGTCTTTTTCGTAGGCTATGTACCAGCTCTATTAGCAACACCACCTAGATAGAAGGCCTGACAACGGAAACGTCATACATTGTTACATCATCATTAGTTGACCATTGCTAACAGCGCTCCCACTAGTGGCAAATTTAATTAACTCAGATTTTACTCTAGATTTGAGAGAATTACCTTAAAATTCAATCACTATTACCCTAAAAATTACTTTAGATTTTTAAACTATAAATACATGAGATAAATGTCCTGATTCAAAATAAAGCTATTGAATAGACAATACTCCTCTGAAACTAGAACATTTTCGAGCAGAAAAAATTATAAAGAGAATTGCTACATTCGACAAACGTTGTTCCAAGAGCAGATGAAGGAGGTGGG
>JAHWFO010002669.1:72983-97150 GCA_023313115.1 Rhysida immarginata
GGGGGAGGGGTGCTCTTGGTTGTTCTTTATAGACCTACGCTTAAAAAATTCAATATCACTGAGATAGCATATATATATTTATTCACATATTTATTAACATATTTTGAATATACAAAAAAAAAACAACTAGTTAAATTAAATCTACAACTGTTGAAATTGTGTTAAGATGATGTCTTTAGTTTCTTTATCACTCTTTGCAAATCTACCTGGAGCTGCTTATCTATTTGTAACTGATTACTAGCAATACCTTTCCTGAAGGCCGTTTTTGGTATGAAGTAAACTAACTAAACGACTTTAGACTGTTTCTAACGTCAGTTTTTGTTCTTCTTTACTGGCTGAAAATCCTTTCCACGGATGAATTGGAGTGCGGAAGGGATAGCACACAACCAACTACTTTTTTTAAATTGGGATATTTTGTCTACCCTCTTTCATTTTTTATCAACAACTGCTGATTCAAAAATTTGCTAGCATCCTTTTTTTCCAAAAACTGACGCTCTAAACTTAACTGTCTCCATTCTGTCTGCTAAATCTACTTTGCATATACTTTCAAGATAAGGCAAAGTGGTAAATACTTCTCCCAGACTTTGAGGTTTTCTACTTAATGCATTTTCAGGAATCAAAAATTCAAATAGCCTGAATTGTTCCGTTTTGAAACGTGTCCTAATCTGATCTACCAATTCAATATAAAATTCCAAGCAACTTTGTTTTAAGTTCTTAATGCCACGAACATTATTTGCTGCTGCAGTTTGTGATAAAGTTAAAGTTGCATTGATGGTACCAACAGACTAGTATCATGAATGTCGATAGTAAAAGGGTCACAGTTTCTGGCATGGTTAATAGACATAAAATCGCTTAAATTTTCAATTAGAAGTTGTTTTTTTTACATTACCATGCAGACTGTGAAGCACTGGCTTTTCACTTTGGAATAAAGTATTGAATTCATTGGTCCTATGTAACTGCACTACCATGAATTCCAACTGGGCTTTGAAAAAATGATTATTAAGGCTTTGGCAAATACCTTCAGTTACATACGAAGGGTCTCGCTTTTCACTGACAACTGACGTGATCACGCCTCTGGTCTTCCATTGGTGTGATTCCATCATGGGAATTAGAAAAACCCGGATGGGTTACGCTCTCGGTTACGTCATAAAATTGGGCCCCTAACCATTACCTCAAACATTACTCTAAAATAGACTCATTACCTTAGAATTACCTTAAAAAATCCGTTACCTTAAAAATTACGCTAAATATCTCGTAATTACCTTAAACTTAAAAGTGGGAGCCCTGATTGCTAATCCTTTTTCTACCAATAATAAGCCCTAAACTTGGTCGACTAATGATGATGTAACAATGTATGACGTTTCCGTTGTCTAGGAGGTGTTGGTATTAGCTGATAGTCTTGTTACGTTGAAATACATTGTTAAATTTGAGCTGCAGCCAAAGTCATGCAATAGAGGGAGCAAAAATCGACTCTTCAGGAAAAGAAGAAAAGTTAAAGCGACGATCTGTCTATTGAATTCCACAGAGAGCCAGCTCAATTATTTAATTTTTTTTCTGTGCCATGAAGACAAGTTTCAACCCTTCACCCTCATAATCACCAGAGTCCAGAAAGGAATTACACATTCTAGGGATATGAAAGTGATTATCGATCGAACTTAACTCTCTATCGCTATTACATTAACAATTATCCCTAGAACAATTAATCATCTTCTTAGTAAATAAAAAGAAAGGTTTTTTAATGTCTTATTTCAGAATAAGAGTATAATCGCTATTAAGAATTAGATATGAGATATTTATTATTGGCTGTGCTAGGAATAGTACAGAATTCCAATACAATATTTGAAGATTTCAAACAAGCCTAAGAAATACAAAACTTTTAATATTGCATTCTAATAATATCATTTGTATTATTAAATGAATTTGGTGATCATAAAGGTCTTTAATGATCAGATAACCAAGAACTTAAAAGACATTTCTTAATGCTTATGCTGGATACTTTTTAGCGATGACAGTATTTGCATGGTTGTCGTCTTTTGGGCTGTGGATCTGGTGCCATGCAAACATCTAGTAAACGACGCAAGACAGGCTTAGACTTGAATACCAAAGGCTCGTTTTCAATCAGATATCTTGCAAATCTTTTACTTAAATGTCTCATTACGAAGAAACGAAATAATTTCGGTAAGTATTTAAACCTTTCTTTTAAGCTGTGCTTCACCCACCTCAAATATCCTAGGGCAAGGAATTCTGTGGAAAGATAAGGAAACCCTGCGTTGTTTGTTTCGTTTGGTAGTTCTTCGGGTTTCGTCCTCCGTAATTGTTCTTTTGGTTGTTCTTTATGTTCAGTCTTTCGTAACTGCTTATTTGGTTGCTCGTTTGATTCAATCACTACAACGTCTGGTTCGTTTTCCTCCACATCTGATGAAGCTATTGAAATTTCAATTATGTCTGGCATCTTCTTTTCTGGCTGCCTTGGTGGATATTTCACAGCTGATCTGGTGTTTCCATTCGCCATGGCCGTAGCTTTATACTTCATCAATGGCAATTCGATTGGGTGCATATTTTCTCTTTTCCTCTTGGACATGTTCGCGCCGTTCGCTTCGTTTCTTCTGGGCGCAGAGGGCGTTGCCGGTCGACGTGTTCTATTCATTGTAATAAAGCTGTTAGCGCTCGTGTTGTTTGCTTCTTTTGTCTCGTGGTTTAAGTTTGTTTTTTCTAAAAATGATTTCAATTTCGCTTCTTCGATTTCGGAATTCTCTTTTCGCACTGGAAATCTAAATTTACTTCTGTCCTTAAAAACACAAGGCAAAGCCAGCATTTGAAGCTCTTGAAAGCCTAACTCATAGAATGTATTTTTATTAATTAATTTGGGCAAATTGCAGACTACGAAAGCAACACACCGAGAGGAAAGTTCGGATATCTTATTTAGGGTGCTCATTTTCCATATGTCAACGTAATTGTCGAAAGATAGAAATTGAGGCGTAAACAAGGAACAACAATTTACTAAAGCTTTGATTTCAAACAGAGATGCTGTCTTATAGAGTTTCATGATCGATTCATAATCCGCAGGACATGAGAGCTGAACGTCTTTAGATGAATATATGAAATTCAAAACGATGCTCAAACTAATTTCATCCACTGTCTCGGGGATTTCGATTCGATCGCAATTGTTTTCCATTGGTGTCTGTAGTAATTTTCTAAAATACGGACTATTAGCCATCAAGATCAGTTTGTGGGCTGGAAATTCTTTCTTGCCACACACGAGATAAACATCCACGAATTTCTTGTTAAGTCGCATGCTGTTTATGGCACCCAAGCTCCTTCTGCTTTGGGCTAAACACATTTTTCGCCATCTGAAATGAAAAAAATATTTGATTGTGAAAAATTTACGCAAATTATATTTCAAGACAAATGCGAAGACTACACTTTATTTTGTTATTTATTAATCCAACTATAAATAAAGGAGAACATGGAGTTCGTCACGGAAACAGTTTTGCATTGTTGTTGCACGTTTAAGCATTGTTCCAGCTAGCTTGAACCTCACGCCAGAACTGAAAAGTAACCCGACCATTGATGTCTGAGCAACAATTTTTATTTAAATCTTTACTACACGTATATATCTCATCGGTCAATCATAAACTATAAATAAAGGAGAAAATGTGAGTTCATTACAAGAAACAATTTGAATGTGCGAACTTTGCCACAATATGAATTGAATTTGAAACTACGAGAAAAACTGCGCGCGGATAAAATCTTGTATCCAAATATAAAGCTTATATCAAATTTCAACTTGGCAGTCCAGAACATGGTTTTTGGAAACTTACGAATGTGAAAAAATAATCTGCTTATAGAATTCATTGTTCCAATTGTTCCAGTTCTTCTCAATTAATATTTCTTGATATTTATCTCGTAAACGCATTAAAGGAGGTGAGCGGATAAAAGCCATTTCTTGTGCCTATCACATATTCGAAAAAACTTTTATTTTCGACGAATGTTTAAAAGAAATGCCGAAAACGCTGAAAACATGGCTTATCCGTTCATCTCCTTTTAACTCAAACATTTATTCTACTTTCTTTTTCGAATCTGGTCTCATTCCCCCTTCCGATATCCGTAAAGTATATATTTAATATAAGGGGCGTTCAAATGAAACAGATTGCGCACTGTGCCCCCCGAATATAAGACGCTGTGGATTGTAGAAGATAGTGTACGCACGGATCAGTTACACGAAGTTGTGGTAAAGGTTGGTTTGGTTTGGTTTGTTTGGTATTAACGTCCTTTTCAACTGCTATGGTCATTTCAGGACGGCGTTATAGGGGCCGCAAATTTTGCCTCGCAAGGGTTCTTTAACGTGCAGCCGGCAAACGACTACACGGGACCAACGGCTTTACTTCCCTTCCGAAGGAAGTGCGTGATCTCAGGATTTCCCCCCTGAAAAATCCTCGTCGTCCTCGGCCGGGATCGAACCCGCGTACTCGGGCATCAGAGGCGACCACGCAACCGCTGAGCCACCGAGGCCGATTGTGGTAAAGGAAACTGCTTTATCAACAGCACTATATCAAGGGCACGTCCAAGCAATCCAACTTGTACAGAGTGATTTTGAATCTTTGAAGGAAGACGCGCAAACAGTAGAAATCTTTCAGCGCTGCAAAAACTTTACGGGGACGCCTGTTTGAAACGCAGCAGTGTTTAAATGGTGCGCGGAGTTTCGTGACGGACCACTCTCCTGCAATGTTTCCTGGGAGGTCCTTGACCACTCTTCGTACAGTCCAGTCCCCCTCCCCCTCCCGTCGTTTTCATCTTCGGACCGCTGAAAAAAGCTTTAAAGGGATCTCAAAGGGATCATAAAGCCCGTGATGCGGTGGAGGAATAGGTTTCGGCTCCAGCTTACCAGCTTCTTTGTGGAAGATATACAGAAACTTGTGAACCATCGGGACCACTGCCTATGACTACATGGAGGCATAACATCGTCAAAGCTGTTTGTGATTTATTTGAACAACCCTTATAAAAGAATAGACTCTAGCTTGTATCAAAAATTGGGAAAAACTGGCTATAGTCCAACGAAAAAAAAACTGGGCATGTCCAATTAAATTGCCGATTCCAATTGTTAAATACAAAGGAAAGAAAACATAATGGACTGATTATTGTCTATCCAACGAAAATGGGACTGGATATGCCCAATTAAATTCCAATTTCATTTGTTAGACATTGTTGATTTTACTTTGCTAGAATGTCTAAAATTGAAATCGGAAGTGTAACTGGAAGCGCCCAAACCAACTTCAGTTGGACAGACTATAATAATAAAGTTTACATAAGTAACGCATGTTTAAAGAATAATATTAAGGGATATAATCTCCGTATAACATTCATAGCATCTTGAAAAATTTTCATTACAACTTTACAAAACTATCTAAATCAAGGACGCCTATTGTGTTTAGGAGGAGGTTGCCAGCGAAAGTGTTGCCGGAAATAAGTTTTTTCCACCCAAATTTGTTTTTGTTTTTTTGGGGTTTTTTTGCGTCATGTGCTATATCTCCACCATGCTCATGTCTCATCATCTAGGCTTTTCTGGGTTTTTATTTTCTCATCGGATGTCGCTGGCATAGGAAAAAAAAAAACTAGATCTAGGTGGAAAAAACCCAAGTCTGTCATCGCTGTTTAGGAGGCGTTGCTTTTGGCCTCCCTCCGTCGCATCTGATATCTTCCCCAAACGAGTTTTGCTCCAGAAATCAGTGTCAATCAAGAAAAAATCCTAGGTGTGTGCTCGTAGTCTACTAATAGCTTGATGTAAATGAAAGCTGTACTACAAAATATATTTTAATGATTCTAATAATATTGCAATAATAATTTTTTTAGAAGAAAATGTGATATGAACAACAGTTTTGTTTTCATTCGACAGATCTGTTTCTAAAGAATAGTTATCACAATGCTACGAATAATGTAGTAGTGCAGGGGTTTATGAATAGTGGCATAAATTTAAAAAAAAAGTGGTAAAAGAGATAAGGTGCGTCTCAAAAGTTTAAAGAAACAGGTTTTTGTTCAAAAGAAAAAAAGACTATTGAAGGTATATACAAATGCTTTAATTACTAGCTGTACAAAGCACTTGAAAGAAACTCCTGAAAATATTATTCACGAAAATATAATAGAAATAAAAAATATTCAACAAAAGGGAATTTTGCGTGTCTCAAAAGTTTAAAGAACTACCCTCAGATGCTGAATGGAGACGTCCAATATGTAAATTTGCGAGTGACATGGTATTAATCTGTTGTACAGTTGGTCACTTTTTTCAAAGAAAGCTTTTCTTCCACTCACAATTGACCGACGACAATGCCTACCGATGAAGTGGCTGGAATCTGGCGATTGGAAGCCAACGGACTATCTGTTGGTGATATTGTCACAATTACTGGAAGATCCACAGCAAGGATTTATACTATCTTGAAGAGGAGTTCATCGTTCCACCAAAAACCACGATCTGGCCGTCCCAAAGTTACCTCAACTCGCGATGACAGACGCATTGTACGACTGGCAGCCACACAAAATCTTTCTATTCGCCAGATACAAAACGCGACTGGGTTAAACATATCGAAAGACGAATAATTGTGACGGGGCATGTTGTCTACAAAAAGATGATGAAGAAACCCGCCTCTGATTGCCAAGCACATTCAAGACAGGCTACGTTGGGCACAAGAATACATTGTCTGGAAAGATGAATGGATGTCGGTGTTTATCAGTGATGAAAAGAGGTGGAACTTGGATGTTCCTGATGGGTGGGCATCATACTGGCACGACTTACGGCAGGAACCGAAGACCTTTTACTCAAGACAACAAGGAGATGGTTCTGTCATGGTTTGGGGCGGCTTTGCATTCAACGGTAACACCAATTTGACTTTCATAGTGGAAGAGAAAATTCGCTGACATACCAAGAATCCCTTACACAGTTATCTGTTGCCCGTCTGTGATCATTTGTGCGGCCCGGAATTCGTGTTCCAGCAGGATAACGCCAGCATCCATAATTCACGATCAACAATGGAGTGGTTCAGAAAACAAAATATTCACGTTATGACATGGCCCCCCAGAAACCCAGACTTGAACCCCATAGAGAATCTATGGGGAATCATGTCACGTGCACTTGATGCCGACGGACGTCTCGTGAAGTTCAATTTTTTCTTCGACTGATGCATGGTACAATGTAAGACCAGAATCATTGTTCAACCTCATAAACTCAATGCCGAACAGAGTATTTGAAACTCAAGACAAATGGTCGTTCAATTTAAGCCATTGTATAATTCATGCAATGTTTATCCAGTCGT
Organism: Rhysida immarginata; assembly: GCA_023313115.1. Classification (NCBI taxonomy): domain Eukaryota; kingdom Metazoa; phylum Arthropoda; class Chilopoda; order Scolopendromorpha; family Scolopendridae; genus Rhysida; species Rhysida immarginata. The sequence goes on from JAHWFO010002669.1 coordinate 80,288, forward strand.
TCTTTAACTTTTGAGACATGCAAAATTCCCTTTTCTTGAATATTTTTTATTTCTATTATGTTTTCGTGAATAATATTTTCAGGAGTTTCCTTTAAGTGCTTTGTATAGCTAGTAATCAAAGCATTTGTATATACCTTCAATAGTCTTTTTTTTCTTTTGAATAAAAGCATGTTTCTTTAAACTTTTGAGACGCACCTTGCAGTATCTATAGTATCTAAGAGCGTTGCAATATGGAGTTCCTCAAATTCTATCGTTTTAAATTAATAATCATTCCACACCCCTTGGAGTAGGGAAAATGTACAATAGTGACCCGAACCGGAAATACAGGAAAAGATAAGCGGTCATTTAAACAGACATAGAGCAATGAAATTATTATTTTTTTTTTAATTAACTAATCTTGTCATTATGAAACTCATCGAGTAACTACACCATGCACTTCCTGTGAACAGCAGAAATTAATCAAGCCGTTAACGAGAGCTCGTTAAAAGAACCTTAACTGCGCTAATTGAAGTTTAATTACTATTTCAAATTGCAAAATTGTAATTTTACGAAATTTTTAGAAGCAATTAGCATAACCTGAAAGGTCGTCAAATCCAAGTCGGCACAAATAGTGAAAGAACTCGACTGACTTACCATATTTGAATGAATAATAAAAATAAATAATAAAAATTAACTATTACGTTGCTTTAAATGCGTCCATCCTTTCAAATGCATCAATCTCGTATGTGTAAGTTTGCAAATAATGCTTCTTGCTTTTATTATTAATTTCTGAAACTTTCACTCAATTTCCTTTCGTTACTTCACAAACGCCATGAAATTATGCAAATTACGTAAGACCATAGAGATAGATATATACCAGAGGTGGAAACTCAATGCTAAATCAAGGGACTTGGGATCAAGTGCTCGCCAGAGCGGCGCTTCGATACTTTTGAAGAATAAGCAGACGACGTTGTTGCTTAATACGGCATTTCCAACGTTCAGTGTCCTTAAACAGAGCGCGCGTTTCATATTAAATTTTAATTTTCACACTATTGGGAGAGTGCTCTTTCAATAATAATAATAAATTTTAAAATGAAAAAAAAATTATGCCCTGCTACACCTTTGTCTTTTTTTAATTTTATGAATCCTTATTTTTTTATTTCACTTTTTAAACCAAAAAAGGAATACTCTTTTTCAAAGTAAAAACAAGAATGGATGAAGGGGGGGTAAAAATATAAAAAAGTTTTTTTAAAAATATTTTATTTTATTTTTAGTAATTTTAGGAGGACAAACGAGTAATAAGTCAAAATAATAAATTAACTGTTGTAGATTATATTATAAAAACAATTACTTGTTTCAAAGTTTTGAAATTTGAAATTTATTCATCCAATAAACAAGGGTCTAAAAAAAATTTCACTTTTGTGAATTCATTATTTCTTTTATTAAGATAATTTCAAAACTCTTTTGGCATACTTTAATTTTTTGTTTGCATATTGTTTGGTTAAATTTTTAAATACTGTTCCAATCTCATTTTTACATTTTTAATTATGATATTTGCAAATACAATTCAGCAGGAAAATGAGAACAATATAGTGATTACCAAGAAATAATTGGATGGATTTCTTGCAAAAGTTTTTCTGCGATCAACTGTCAACCGAGAAGTAAAACACCCTTTAAACATGTTTATAATTTATATGTTTATAATTTAACTAATCTATTCTTATTATATTTTATATTTTAATTAAATTTTAGCTATTTTTAATTTATTTAATTTATTTTCATCAAATTCCATCATAAATATTTTATTTTATTTACTCATTTATATTTATAACTTTGTCATTAAAACGCCAAAATGCAGAAAACATTAGTAAGCAGTCTTCATAGCGCCGCCATCTTAGTTTGACAAAAAAAGCTATGAGTTTCACCCCCCTGCGTAAGACCAAAACTGAGCCTGGTATTAAAAAACGTAATAAACACATAATTAACAATAATTAAAAATAATAATTCGGACAACGTTATCTCTATATTTTTCATCTAAGAAGAAATAAGTGTCAGCTTGGAAAGTTGATTAATACTAAAAAACAGATATTCGGTTTCGTTTACGTCATCATTTGGAAAATAATTCACAGAGTTAAAATATTTGAATTTGCAGTATTCAAGGAGTTTAACTTCAGTTCATGTTTAGAAGGTGGATTATCTAGGATAATCGATATTCCAAAATCTGACATGATTTATCCTTTGGAATCTAGTGAGACAAATTTAATTTATTGAGAAAAATATTCCTTAAAGAACTGGCGGATTATCAGAATCCGTAGCCTTTTCATTAGAGTATTATCACTAGTTAGAAGAGGAATAACGTTGTCGTTCTTATTATAATCGATCCCAGAAAGGTTTCTAGCGCAAATGTTTTTCTTAATATCTAGGGTTCGGATTTTTATGCAATAAAAAGTGTAAAAATATGCGCATTTATATGCACTAAAAAATCCCAAAATATGCATTGAGTCAAAATATGTACTAAAATGTGAACCAAAAATGAACTGTATAAAATAAAATAAATAAAGAAACCACTATTTCCACAACATCTCTATCCCAACTTTATACGACGTTTGAAGTTCAGAGATGGTGGTAAACCTTTGTTGACAGGTAGCTCAAACGGCCTATTTGAATTTTGTGATTCAATCATAATTTAACAAAGTAAGTGAGTTAGAGGTAGAAGCATAACACATTCACATGTGCTTGAGCTCCCTCTCAAATAAAACAGAACTTGACGAACTGCTCTGGAAGATCAATACAATGAATTACCATAAAATGGGACTTAAGTATGATCGACTTAAGACTAAAGTTTGATAAAATTAAATAATGTTGTGGAAATATTAGTTTCTTTATTTATTTTATACAGTTTGTTTTCCGCAGTATCTGGCAATTTGCTTATTTAAAAATTACTTTCACACGTTGCTTTCATTGTCATACTTTTCAACATGGACGATAAAAACGAAAAAAATTAAACCATAGCAAAAATTCAAATTTATTGATCTCAACAATCAACATTTTTCCAAAATGTTCTACAGTAAAATTTAGCCCATTGTCCGATAGTAAATTTTTTAATATGGAGAAAGATCTCTCTACAACAACTGAGGTGACTGATAAATATTTGAGGACAGCCACCAATTTGAGAGTTGATGAACCTAAATTAGACGTCTCTCTTTCCAGAGCCTTTGGAATTTCTTCCAAAGTTTCCCACGCTGGGCACCTCTTGAGTATGGCAGTTAGTTTTTCTCTCACCGCCTTACCCTTCCCTTACCCTTAGGTCCAGACCATAGAAGCGCATTTTGTTTTATTGATTTTTTGTACTGTGGTTGTAAGTATCATGCCTGGGGGTGATCGTGGCCTGATTGTCTCGTTGATCGGTTCGCCGTATTAATGGAGTTGAGCAATGATTTTTCAATTGAAAAATGGAAGGAAAAATTCTGCGACCCGGATTCAAAACAGGAGCCTCGACTATCATGGCCGACGCCTCTACCAATTGGGCTATCGCAGACACCACGGACAGCCAAGCTGTCTCAAGGTGTCTTAAATCATTACCTATGCTTGGAGATGCATCTCCAGTTAATAATTATTATTATTTACTTGTGAGTTCATCAACTTTCTGATGGTTTGGAGTGGAGAAATTCTCGATCTGCGGGCCAGGCTCCCGTCTCCCATTGGACTTTCAACCTGACAACTTGGTTGTCTTTAAGACACCTTGAGACAGCTTGGCTGTCCGTGGTGTCTGCGATAGCCCAATTGGTAGAGGCGTCGGTCATGATAGTCGAGGTTCCTGTTTCGAATCCGGGTCGCAGAATTTTTCCTTCCATTTTTCAATTGAAAAATCATTACCTATGCTTGGAGACGCATCTCCAGTTAATAATTATTATTATTTACTTGGGAGTTAAGCAACTTTGGTGCGGCCAACCACTGGTTGGGTGACAGCCAGTAGCATAATGGACCATTTGCTGGATGAGACAGCTTCTGGGGCCAGCGTCATAGGGGACTATGGCATAATGGTGACCCGTATTTATGGTGCCAGAGCTGGTTGTGCATCCACCAGTGGATTTCCATATTGTTCTCCCTCGTGCCACGGTGACAGAAGTCAGTAAATGTTCCAAAAAATGACAGCATCTTGATCAGTGAACCGTTCGTCCTGCAAGAAATTGTCCAAATGACGAAACATGTGGAAATCGATTGGGGCCATGTCTGGTGAATACGCAGGTTGAGGGAGAACCTCGTACCCCAAAATGATCTACCCTCTGTACCTGCAATTGAACTGAAACTGAAAGTAACATCCATTCAGCTTCCATCTCCTTAAGAACATTGACAAGGCCGCCAAAATGTGCTTAGATGAAAGCCAACTATGCTACATCTTCTTTGATGAAAGCTTTCTTGGCTTTATTCAGAACAATATTTCCTGCATTTTCAAAGCTGTCCATAGTGGTGATGAAATCGCTGTTCCATGTAATTCACTGACGCACTTTGGCATTCCACGATTTCTTTTCTTTCGGTATCACAACGAAAGTTCTCGTGCCACCTGTACCTATAATTATTTTTTTCTCTTTCTGAAGCACGAGCCTTTCTCGTCTTTCCTAACTCACCTGATCAATAGGCCTACTGAGTAGCCAAACAGGTACTTCTAGAGACATTGTATGTATCAGAAGTGGAAAAAGTGAAAATGACATATGATGGTGACGACCAACCAAATTTTACATCAATGAAAGATGGCAACAAAATTTTTCGATTAATGACGTCAATGAATGTGTCACTTTGATGGCGTTAAAATCCTTCGATTAAACAGATCTGAAAACATTTCCCTCGATTTTTACGCATGATTAAACTTTTAAATATGCCTTCATAAGCAAAAATGCCCAAAATATGCAAAAATATGCACTAACACTCGAAATATGCAAAAATATGCACTAAAGCCAGAAATATGCATTTATATGTCCAAAAAATTAGGCTACGAGGTCCAGAGGGGGCTGAAAGTGCATAAAAAATCATTAAATTAGTTACTAGATTGGAAAAAATGTGCATTATATGCAAAATCCGAACCTTAACAATTAATACCTATATATACATGGTGGGGCAAAAATTTGGTAATAGAGCGTATAACTTGAAAACATTTTTATGTAGGTTAATGAAATTAAAAAAAAAACAAAAAAAAAACTATTACTAAGCAGGATAGGGCTTCTTGGTAGTGACATTTTCAAGTTTATGCAAGAAAGTGTTCATGAATTTAGGAAACTTATCTCCTAAGCTATGACAGATAGAGGCACGGTATCATACTTGTAGAGCATTCTTCAATTACTTTAAATCGAATGTTAAAATCATTACTTTATTGAGGGGAAATTAAAGAAAAAATGCTTGAAGTTGGTAAGGTACTTCCAGGGAGGAGTGAAGTACCCCTTCCCTCCTCCCTGGGTACTTCACGTCATTTGCAGAGAAGCCCATCGTTGCTGTGTACCAAACTGACAGGGAGTGAGCCAGGCTGTGGTTGAATCAATACTACAGTGTGCTGGAAAAAATCTCACCAAATTGACACTAATCTGACAGCAGAATACAGGAACTCATGTGACAGCAGAGCACCAGATAATTAATATCTCTAAAAAGGCCAACTGACATAAATACGCCAAGGCATAATTTAAGGAACCCTCTAAGTTTATGTAATTTTTATTCGATTCTGCTATTTGCCATTTCGGAGGAGTTAGCTGCACAAAATTGGTCACATAGGTACATCCTGTTCCAAAACCGCTTTCTCTTAGGTGAATAATGTTCGGCCTCTTTGCAAAACATTAAACCAGTGAAATTAATCAGTTCAAGCAAGAAGTCGAGTTCGAATTGCATTAATTTTACTGGTTTAAAGCCGATTAGTTTTAGTGGCTTGATGTATTGCAAGGATGCCGAACATCATTTTCACCTATGTGAAAACGCTTTTGGGTCATTCCACGTCAATTCAGGCAGAAATTTTATAGTTTGGGCAGTGACCTCTCGGATTTTAATGATATTTGGTATATACAATTGCCCTAGAGAGTTAGTAATGAATGCCAAATATATATATATTTTTTTTTCATTTTTATGGAAGTTACGGACATTTAAAATTTTTGAAATTTGAGTGGGGGCCTTATCTATGAAGTCGACTTAGAAAGATGTGATTGGTGACATATGAAAGCTCTTTAACTGTAGATTCTATATGAAATTTTTAAAATTGTATTTCTCATGCGCAAATATTTGAATATATTTAAATTTGCGTAAAATATATTTTGAATTTGCGTCAGTTTTGAATTTTTTGTATTGTGTTTATGAAAATATGTGTAAGATATTAATAAAATTTTAACGAAAAAAAATTACCCACCTTTTGAGAAATTTGCATAAATAAAATATTTTTATTAAATTTAAATATTTGCGCATCGGTAATAAAATTTTAAAAATTTCATATAGAATCTACAGTTAAAGAGCTTTCATATGTCACCAATCACATCTTTCTAAGTAAAATACAACCGAAGTTACAGTATTTCATAGATAAGGCCCCCACTCAAATTTCGAAAATTGTAAATGTCCGTAACTTCCATAAAAATGAAAAAAACGTAATAATATTTGGCATTCATTACCAACTACCTAGGGCAATTGTATATACCAAATTTCATTGAAATCCGAGAGGTCAGTGCCAATGCCTGCCTGAACTGACGTGGAATGACCCTTTTGGAATAGCGTGTACATACGTGCCCAAGTGCGATAGTACAGTGGTTATGTGAGCTCGGATAAATCTTACTTGCGTGAGGACTAGTTCTCCAATAAACAGACATTGCGTAAATTAATTTCAATTATTGGAATTGTGGATTCGGGTGCTCGCACTTTAATTAACTCTATTTAATTGTTTGTCATAAGCATAAACTTCTCTAATTCCAACATCCTAAATAATATTTCCTTTATTACATTTAAATAAACTACTACATCCACCGAAGCATAGTTAACCTGATGGTTGAGCAACATTAATATTCAAATTAAGCGATGATACTTTTTTAACATTTATGGGTCTATTTTTTTTAATAAACAAATTAATTCGTACTTAAACTATGCATTGACGTATATTTCATGGAAATGGGCGAAGCCTTAATTTCATCGAACCAGACACAATAAAAATGACATGTACGGCCTCCTCACATTGAGACTAAGTTTTTTTGAACAGAAACTGGAGTAATTAAGGTTTAAGGACCCCCCCTCCCTCAACAGAAAAAAAAATTATCCGTTGAATCTGCTGGTAGGCCTGTGCGAATGTACCATTCCGCCATATCAATTTATTTTTTCAAAATTTCAACATATTTTTTCGAATCATGAGTTTTTAAGTCGATTTTAGAAAAGAAAAAAAAATTGAGTTTCGGAAACGAACACATAGGCCTTCGCTCTTAGTGAGTGATAGGTCAAAAAATTAGTAAAAATTGTTTATTTTTAAAGGTACCATCCAAAGATATCTAACATGACCTATATTCTCATCATAGCCTACTATTATTATTTCCAGTAAGCTATGATCTCATTTGATCTCATCTGAAATAGGAAATAGTAATAGTAGGCTATGTTGTCATTTCAGTGAATTTTCAAAGTTGACTACAGTTCCCCCGTACTTCCTCTTTTTCCGGAAACTGAAACTACAAAAATGAATTTATGTTTATATACGATGAGATTTATTACTTTTAGATTGAAAGAATTGATATCTCAACACAAATAATAGTAATAATTAAAAAAAATCAACAAAATTTATGTTTACTAGTATTAGAAATTGTTTATATTTTTAGAATTGAAAACAATTTTGTCTGTTGCAACAAAATTGTTTTCAATTCTAAAAATATAAACAATTTCTAATTCAATTCCATAAAAATATTTCCAAATAATTTTGGCCTCGAAACAATTAAAAGTAATCAATTTGTTTATAAATGATAATTTTTTTTATTTGAGTTGAGATATCAGTTCTTTTAATCTATAAATACAAAAATGAATTCTTTATCATAGATTTTGTCCATAAAATTCTCTTTTCAAAATCTAGAATCAATATCTTTTAAAAAGATACATTTCGGTAACAAAGTTAGCAATCTGCAAAGATTTTTGTAGGATTGAAAATAATAGAAAAATATTAGATAAACTTCATAATTTCAATAAGTTAATTAACTCGATTTTTTTTCACTGCGTTATTTCAAAAAGCGTGTAAAAAAAACCTGTAAAAACAGTATTGGTGAATAGCGGGTGTATAATGCATGTAGAGAAATAATTGCATTTAATATTAATTTATTGCATTAATTTAGAGCATTTAAAGTTGTGCTTTGTTATAAATTAAACGCAGCTTAAACAGATGGCAGGTAAGGTCATCCTCAAGGTAACACAAATTTCCGACAGAAAACAATTAAAAAAGAGGGAAATTAAAATTGTACCAGTCACGTATTCTTCTATAGTCATGACAAAATAATTTTTTTTTTTTAATGCAATAGACCAAAAGTGTGCAGGCCCTTAAAAGTGGTTGCTATTCAATTCATCGCATTTCATTTGGTCATAGTCATATTTTCGTCTTATTGAAAGTCGTCACATTCATTTCGTCTCAGTCAAATGGTCACACTCATCTCAGAGTCATTTAGTCACTTTATCACCTCTACACGTTCAGCTCGTCGTCATATTCATCTCGTTTCGGTCGACGAGTTAGTTTCTTCAGTTAGTGATGGGATGAATGTGATAGTCTGAGATTGAAAAGGCCTTCTTTCTTCTTCCTTTGATATTATACATTAATTTGATAAGTTATAAAGCTACTAAGCTTTACAAGTATTGAAGTTTCCAGTGGTGTTTCTTAATAATTTGCATATATTTTAAGATATTACTGGCATAGTCCCCTAGATAGTAAATTACAAATGTTACTGGATTACAAATTAAAGTCTAACGAAAGAGTTAATAATAACGTCACTGTGGCTAAATCCGAGGCCAACGAGATAGCAAGGCCTGGAAGCGAAAAAGTCACCTGACCATCGGGGTGCTAGCAACAATCCAACCTACTTTGTTTCCAACAAACGGAAAAACACTGATTGTTAACATCCAAGATGAAGACAATGAACGTTGGATTGTTGCTAGCACCGCGATGGTCAGGTGACTTTTTCGCTTCCAGGCCTTGTTATCTCGTAGGCCTCGGGTTAAATCGAGGCTAACGAGAAAGACAGGCTCCGGTACTGAAAAGTCACCTGACCAAGATAGGTCTAACAACAATCTTCATTGTTTCAACAAACGAAAAAACACTGATTGTTAAAATCCAAGATGGAAACAATGAAGTTTACATTATTGCTAGACCTATCTTGATCAGGTGCCTTTTCAGTGCCGGAGACTGGATTTCTCTTAGCCTCGGGCTAAATGCTTCGAGTCACGAAGTGAATGTGACAGAAAGAATGTGACTAAGTGACGGAACGATTCTGGAACAAAATGAATGTGACGTAATGAAAAAATGATTCTGGGAGGAAATGAATACGGGACAACTTCTCAATGAATAACGTGCAGATGATTTGCAAGGAACGCCCCCACTGGGCTCTAGAACTATACAAAACCATCCTATGGAGTGATGAATCCCGCTACCAATTGCGGTGGTCCGATGGACGTGTGGTCACGATTTGAATGAGATGAAATGGATATTACGAAATGAATGTGATAAAATTGATTATACCAAATATGACGAAAGGATCTGTTACTCTTAAAAGTGCCTAAGTGAACCGACCCCCCTCCCTATCTATGCTTCTGACTTGAAGCGTTCTGCATAACAGTTGCTTCTTAAATTATGTAATTTGGGCCTTTCTATTCCATGCTTAATTTTTTTGAAACTTATAACATTTGAGTCATTCCACGTCAAGTCGAACAAAATCGGGTGATAATTGACCTTCCCGGAAAAGAGGGCAAGATCCGCCTTCCAGGGAAGATATGAAGCGAGCCGTCAATGTAGTTTTGGATTGATTAAGCGTTCGCAAAGCCTCAGCACTGTACCAAGTTAAACGTTCCACTCTACAAGATTATGTTGGAAGGACAAGAAATAAATCCCAGCCAGTAGCCGACGGAGTTCCAGCTCAAATTATTCCTTCATCTGAGCCTGTAACTGGAACATCAAGCGCTTCAGATGAAGGAACACACAAAAAAAAATAAAATTCCCGTGCCATTTCGCGAGAAGTTTTTAACAAACAAGAAAGCAGTGCATTAGCCAAATATCTGATTGTCTGTTCAAGGTTAAACCACGGACTTACAGGACTGGAATTTCGAAAACTTGGATTCCTGTATTCTAAAGTGAAGTCCATTCCATTTCCAAACTCATGATTTTTTATAATGTGATAATGTTAGGCAAGTTGTGATAACATTTCCGTGCTCTTTTGGTAATAAAGTTACCTTGTATTCATTAAAATGGCGAAAAATCAGTTTGTCCGAAACACCCCCGCAACAGTCCGAAGCAACCCCAAACTTCGGACATTGTAGGGGTTTTTTAAAATATATGAATATACAATATGTATTATCTTGTGACTACTGGAAAACCACATGTACAGGTAAATGACAAAAGGTTTACAGTACAAAATATGATATACACAATGTGACATTCACTATTTGGTTCGTGATTAACCCACAGGGAGAAAAAATTTGATTTTCGTCCGAACCAACCCCACTCTCCCCTATGTGCTTTTTACAAAGTTTTAAAGAAATGTATGAACTTTTGATATAAATTAGCTAAATGGAATGGATGTAGGCATAGGTTTAGGCTTTACCAACACCACCTCTACTCAGGTGAGAAGAGGTCGTGTTGGTTTTTTTCTTCGAGCATAAAAATAGAAGGTTTTTTACACCTTTATCCATTCTGTTTAAACTAATTTTTTCTTCTTTTTTCTTTTTAAATTACATTACCCCCGAACCCCCTTATTGTAGGGGGGCAACACTGATTATGCGTCAAATATGACATTTTTTATTGTATAATCATTTGCTATAACAATTTTTTCGTAAAATAATTATGAAATCCGTTTCTCTGGAATGAGAGAGGTCGAATACGATAGAGGTGGCTTGGCCAAATGCCCTGATGATTAGAATTGTGATTATAGCCATGATGAAATAATAACTTCTCCATTGTTATAGCCACTAAAGTTTTATCAGAGAGCATCAATGGATCTCTGGTTTTTCATATATCTCTTCGAGCGAAACAGAAAGTACGAAATCTTTCCTTCAGGAAGTGCAGGTTTATAAAAGGCGGAGCATATTACGAAATGATAAAAATAAGTTACTTCATGTTTATGGACATAAAATTATTGTTAGATATAATATAAATTAAATTTACAGTAATTCTTTCATCTGAGGAGTGCTACAGCTCCACTATTTTATCATAAAAGCGGAAAATTTGACTTATTCCGCCATGAGTAAAGAGATGAATCGTCACTTCGATTTCACTCCCTCAATGCCATATTTTCAGCGCCTGTTTTAGGAGGCGTGTTCTTGCTCATTATCTGTGCTTGCATGAGTTGTTTTTGTTTTCTCTCAATGAACTATTTTCTTCCGTATTTATCATATTATATAACCCGTCAATCTAAGAAATAAGCATTAGGATGTGGAATGCATTAGCCAAAGAAACAGGAGTGATTTTCCGCTCGTCCGAAACCTTCGATATTTCGAAAAGATGACCTTCGTGATTTTTTTTTTTTTTTTTAATCCGCTTAGCCGCGTTGCCAATAATTTTATCTAAATTTAAAAGTTATACATAAAATATTTTATTATGTTTTGTTAAGCTCGGTTTTATTTTTCGCGTGTTTGCAAAGCTTTTCTTTATTTTTTTTTAATGCATTTTTTAATCGCAATGCAAATCAGAAATGTTCTGTAAACCTTGCCGCAGCCGATTTCACAATTTAAGAGAAAAAAATTTTCTTCGGTTACAAATAGAAATATTGTTTAATTAAATTTAAAAAAAAAATAAGATCGACAAAATTTGGTGATTAATTTTATTTTATCCCCCTCCCCCCTATTCTGCCTGAAATTTTCATTAACTTAAAATTTAATAATAAATTAAAAGTTTGATCAAATTTCTTCTTTAATAATCTTAAATAAGTTAAGCAAGCGATTTCCTTAATCTGTACTAAGATTAAAATTTACATATAAAATATCGTACTATAAATCTTAATTAATATTTCTAATTTGTCTTTTCTCCCAATTTCCCTGCTCTAGTTCTTTTGAAATCAAGAACTTGACGAGAAAACTATGTAAGCATTTATATAACATAATTGAAGATTTCAACAACTGAAAACAAAATGGTTAATTTAAAAGGTCAGCATTATTCGATTTTTACATAACTCCGTTTCTCGGGAATTAAGTTTTTCTTGTTTGGTGTCGGGATCGTTTATCTTAGAAAGACTGATCGCGCTAACGAGTTAATATGATGTAGCTATCTTTTTTTTTGTAATCTCCAGACAATAAGCTTTTTTTATGCTGGTATTGAGAACATTTTTCTGATTTGCCACTAGGTTACATTCTTCGTTTATTTGCTTGTAATCCATCGCTTACATTTTTAAGAAAAATGGATAAAATTCATCATCCGGTAATCCGTCACCAAACGAACTCCCAAGCCAGATACGAGGTAAAAAAACAAATAAATAAACAGACAAACAAAAATTAGCTAGTAATATTTTCGCATAAGATTACAAATGATCCTCCCACTTTTAATACTTGAGCGCTTTTTTTTCCAAAACAATACAACAAAAAACGTGGAGTTGGCGAGCCATGTTATTTGCTAACAAATGGAATCAGTTTCCAACCACGTGGCGGGCGGCCTAGACGAGAAGAGCGGCGGCGATCGCACATACGCGCCACAGAATTCAATCGATTGCTCCGACTTCCTACTAAACTTCTTTCCCGCGAAGAAATTGCTGAGATTTGAAGAGTTGTCGTTCGTTACTAATCTCCCTCTCCCCTCTTCCTCCCCCGTCCCACTTTCATTTTCCAGTAATCATTTTATTTTTTGCGTTTTAAATAATAAAAAAAAAAAAAACATTTGATAAATGTTATGCTTAAAGGATCTTGTATCGCTATTGGAAAGAAATGGATGTTTTTACATTTTTATTATCGTTTTTACTTTAATTTTCTTTTTGAGTTATTTATTTTTAAATTAAAATATTGCAAAATTTATTTTGAAAAAAAATTTCAAAATAAGTTGTAAATTAAGGCCAGCGTTTCATCAGACTTATTATTATTAAATTCAATTTATAAATGTATTTTATGAATACTAATAATAATAATAATATTTAAGTTTTGTGTGTATATCAAATAAGAAATAAAATAAGCATGAAATTAAAAAAAATGATTTTTTTTTTTATTATTCTCATTCAGTTTCAATGACGAAAAACTGATAAGATTTAGATTTACAAAAAATTTTTTTAACATAGAAAAAAAAATTATTATAGAAAATGACGCGTTTTCCTCACTTTTATCAGATCAACAAAATTAATGTAAGATCGCCCAGTTTTATATTTATGATTAAAAAAAAAAAAAAAAAGCATATCCTATCATTTCGGAACATGTTTGCCTATTAGAACTTATTTTTTGATGCTCTATCCAAATCTGAAGTCAAAATCAAAAACATCGAAAAAAACTGGCAACAGAAAGACCAACTTCATGAAAATAGATATGGGTAAAATACAGCAACACTTTATTAAAAAATACTTTTACGAGGTGCGTTCAAGTTCTAAGGTCTCCATTTTTTTTTCTGACAAAATACTTAACCCAGAAAGTTGTAACTACTGTTACTTCTCGACGTAATCACCGTGAATCGAACACATTTTTCACAACGGCAGCGCCATGATTCCATGGCTACTGAGAACTCTTCTTTAGGGGTATGTTTTGCCCACGGTAAATCGCTGAAGCAATGGCAGCTCGGTTGGGAAACGAGCAGCCACGGAGAGTGTCCTTCATGATTGGAAAAGGCCAGAAATCGTTAGGAGCGAGGTCTGGTGAGTATGGAGCATGGGAAACCACCTCAAAGTTTTTATTTTGAAGAAACTGCTGAGTTAGGAGTGCCTGATGAGCAGGGGCATTGTCTTGATGAAAAAGCACCCATCCAGTCTTGTTTGGTCGTTTCTCATGCAATGCTGGAAGGAATTTTGTTCTCAAAACATTTTCGTATGAATTAGCTGTAACAGTTGTACCCTTTGGAACAATGTGTGAGGATTACACCTTCGCTGTCCCAAAACATGGCCACCATAACTTTCTCAGCAGAGGCTGTGATACGAAATTTTTTTGGTTACAGTGAATCGGTGTGTTTCCATTGTGAAGATTGGCGTTTCGTTTCGGGGTTAAAAAATGGAATCCACGTCTCGTCCATCGTCATAACTGATGAAAAGAAAGCACCATTCATTGCTGCATCACGTGTCAACATCTGCTGAGAAATTGCCACCCGCACAGACTTATGTTCGTCAGTCAGCATTTGTGGGCCCACCTTGAAGAAACTTTCTTCATTTTCAGCTCATCATGCAAAATGGACTCCACAGACCCCACGGAAATGCCAAGTTTAGAGGCAATATCACGCACACCTAAGCGACTGTCTTCCATAAAAACTTGTTCCACACGAGCAAACATGGCTTCCGTCCGGCTGGTTTGTGGTCGAGGCTGCTTCGGTTCATTCTCACGTGATTCTCGACCTTCTTTAAACTTTCGCACCCATGAACGCACATTTTTAACATTCATAATGCATTCATCGCATATCTCACTCAATTGACGATGAATTTCGATGGCGGTTTCATCCCGCAAATGCAGAAAACGAATTATTACTTGTTGATCTTGTAAACTAAACTTTGCCATTTTAAGTATATGAAACATCGTTCGCGGCAACACGCACGGTATTCACGCCATTGACAGTATAGTGCTACCATCTGTGTTAGTAAAGACGAAATATTTCCTGCAAAATTTTAAAAGCATCCAGATCTTTCTACTTACTCTCACTGCAGAGAAAAAAAATTTGGAGACCTTATAATTTATACGCACCTCGTATATTGAATCTATTATGAGTTCTATGATTATCAGCTTTGTGATCATTATGTGGAAAACCTTTTTCTATGTCAAGTAAACATTTATGTATAAACATAAAATAATTGTGATATCCCCCCCAAATTTTATTTTCAATAGCTTTTATTATACATGGTTATTCAAATTAAACTATCCCTCTTCAGAGCCCTGTAGCAGAATGGGTCGAATGGCCTTAAAGTTGAAGGGTACTATACAGGGAGTTTCAAAAATACTTTTACAAACTATAAGGGGAGATAGCATGGATGATTCTAAGCAAAAAAAGTTCACATGAACATGGGTCCGAATTTGAACGATAACCGAGATATGAACAGAAATAAAAATGCTGCCACCAAGATCAACATGTTAATAACGCAAGGTTCTATAACATCTAGGATTATAGAAATTTCAGGGAATAATAGGGTACATAAAACTGTTTATACCGTTAAAATTTGATCGAATTCCAACAAGTAGTTTCCGAGTTATGCACTCAACATAGTAGCACGTGCTGGTTAGTAATCGAATGCAAGCACTGTTACGATTTTGAATGCGTAATTCTGAAATTATTTGTTGGAATTTGATCAAATTTTAATGGTGTACACAGTTTTATGTACCCTATTATTCCTCCAAAATTCATTATCCTAGATGTTATAGAACCTTGAGTTATTAACATGTTGATCTTGGTGGCGGCATTTTTATTTCTGTTCATATCTTAGTACTTACTTACTTACTTACTTTTCAAACCCGCTTATCCGTTAGGGTCGCTGGGGCAGCAGCCCTATGGAGGATCTCCAGCGATCGCGATCTTCCGCCATCAGGCGCATGTCATCCCTGGTAATATCCAAGCGACTCGAACCCAGATTCTCCATGTAGTCTAGCCACCTGGTTCTAGGCCGACCCCTTGGTCTCTTACCCACTGGCTTGGAAAATAACTGCCTAGGAAGACTAGTTTGCGGCATCCGTATCACGTGGCCATACCAGCGCAACTGAGATCTCTCAATGCGGAGAAGTAGCGGCTCAACACCTAAAGATTCCCTTATTGTGCTGCTGTACACTCTATCTAGTAGGGTAACACCTGCCACACCTCTCAGAAATCTCATTTCGGCCGCTTGTACCCGCGATTGCACTCTTTCGGTCATTACCCAAGCCTCATGACCATAGGTGAGAATGGGGACAAAGATAGATTTGAAGACGGAGAGCTTGGCTTTGTTACCCAGCTCGCGTTTCGTTACCACGGATCGCCACAGTTCACGTCTGACACAGCTTGCTGCACCGTTCCAAGCATCCAATTCTTTCTCCTGCCGTCCATCACTCGTGAATACAATCCCGAGATACTTGAATTTCTCCACCTGTCTCAATGAGACTCCCCTAACATGGAGAGCGCACTGAGCAGGCTGTCTTGAAAGGACCAGAACCTCGGTTTTAGCCACACTGATCTTCATCCCAGCTTCTTCACATTTGGCTGCAAACCGGTCTAGTGCATGCTGAAGGTTCGTGCGAGAAGACCCAAGGAGGACAAGGTCGTCATCATAGAGCAACCTCTCCACCAGGCAGTCGCCCACACAAACACGCTCATCGCCTCGGCTGCCCCTGTCTATGCAGTCCATAAAGATAATGAACAGGAGGGGCGACAGTACGCGCCCTTGGCGGAGTCCAACACCCACGGTGAACGGTCTTGACTTAATGCCATTTATCCGGAGACACATCTCAGAGCTTTTGTACAGAGACATGATAGCAACCAGTAATCAAAATCAAATCTTAGTTATCGTTCAAAATCGGACACATGTTCATATGAACTTTTTTGATTAGAATCACCCATACTGGGGG
>JAHWFO010002669.1:97250-170480 GCA_023313115.1 Rhysida immarginata
GTTAATTGTGATTACATTAAGCAGTGCCCACTGTAATATGTCGTTCCCCAATCGACCACCAGGGTGAAATGTGGTGCTGCCAACAACAACATTGTAGCACCAGCAAATTGTTATTATTAAAAGAGGTCCATTACCCTAATCAATCATCGGTGAAGAAGGATGTGGACCATAAAAGGACACTCAGAAGAGTTGTTCAATATGACCATCTTCCTGGGCCAACACCTCATCATGAGTTACAGCATGCACCACAGCAACACACAATTGATCGGAAGAGACCTTCATTGAATATGATGATATCCTTCAAGTCTACCAGTGAAAGATAAACGATGCTTTTGCAATTGAATATTTGATTTTGATTTATGGGAGCCCTAGAATCTGTTCAAGTTCCATATTGGATGGAGATATCATGGCTGTTTACTGTTTGACAAAATAATTTGACAGAAAATATTAAGTACTCTCCTCTTCCCCCTTGGAGAGGGATACATGATATGGATGCCTAAATCACCAAATCAACACTGAACCTTTTTTAGGAAGCATGTTGAAATTAAATAATGTGAGTTATAAGTTCCTTTAGGTCTTCTCCATAGATAAACTCTCTGGTGATAGAAACAGTGTGAAGGACGACTCATTACTCAGATGACATGGTTCCCCTCCTTTCATGCTATTTTGGTACATGTGAGATTGCAAAGATTCAACTATGCCATCTTCTTTGATGTCATAATCACTGATGAAAATCCTATTTTCTCTTCAGGCTCAAGTATGGAAAATCATTCAGCTTGGAAGAATGCATCCCTATGTAGATTCTATTTTTAAATTTATTTGTATAAAAATAAATAAATAAATAAATAAACCACATGTGAAAATTTTAAATATCAAATAAACTCTCCTGTAAAAATTAGTATATCTTGAATGCAGTAACAAAGTTCTTCTCTAACAAATAAAGCTGTGAATATGGTAGGTGGGTTAATACTTCCCAGGCGAGAATTTTTGTAGTGTCATGAACTGTTTATGAAGTGTGTGATGGTGCGTTATCATAAAGCAAAATTACTTTAAATGTTTCCCACTGCTATTTCTTAAACAATCAGGAATTGTTTGCTGAGCAATGTGTAATTTCTTTGCAAGTTGTTTTGAGTTTGACACATATCTTCATCCAATAATGCAATTGTAGGTCTTCAAAATTTTTTGGTTAACCTAGACATTTTTTGTCTTTCACATCAAAATCCCCACTTTTAAAGTATCTTGAGATGGAGCATGTTCACCATAAGCTTCTTGATGTATAAGATAACTTTCAGCAGCACTTTTTTTTCCTGCAAATGTTCTTTTTTGGCACGAAGTTCAACATGTTTAAGCATAAAAATATCTATGAAGTCGACATCTGCAGATAATTTGTCATAAGAAGTTTTGAAGCTTGTCAATACAACGAAATAGCATACATCTCAAATCGCATGTACAGTAATCCCTCGTTATTCGCTAGGGTTTAGTTCCCGAAAACTCTCACATATACTGAATTTGCTGATAATGGAACCAAATCCTTAGGGGATGTCAAGTTGCAGTAGACTCAAAGGTGATTGTCATTTATTTTTATCATCATTGCCTCTTCGTTTTTCTTTATATTGCGAACAGCGGGTCCATTTATTCCAACTATTCGGCTAACATCAGTATTGCTCTTTCCCTTAATCAACATGTCTAGAACTTTCAACTTGTTTTCAAGCGTACAAAGCTTTTCCTGTTCATTTTGCGTGAAGTGGATTGTCACTGCTTTTCTTTTTCAAAACCATGATAAGCTGTGCCAATGATGCATGTTTGCAAACCGACGGTTCGTTAAATGTCACTGATAACTGTTTACTTGCATTGAATACATTTTCCCATGCTAACAGAGGGGAATTCCCTAAAAGACAGAAAGCAAAAAGGAGGATACCAGTAAAGGAAAAAAAAAAAGGGGGATAAACAGCAGAAACACAAATTTATCCATCACATATAAAGGATAAAGGGGGAAGATGTGCAAAAATTGTGGATGGTGAGACTGTGGATATTGGTACACTTGGTATATCTTTTGGGAGATGGAGTGACTGTTTTAATCATTTGCTTTGTGGACCCATCACTGAAATTGCATAACTTGTCCAATCAAGAAAACTGGGTCCATAGCAAAATGGCTTATTACCAAACTTCAGGAATATGATGGGGCACTGAAATTTTTCTCCAAAATGTTTCTAAAAGCTTACTTTTCCTTCAAACTCCCCCCCCCCATCAACAAAAAAAAAAATCCTGCCTGGGCCTTTAGGTAAGTGGCATTCTGTGGGCTTCTGCCAGATCTAAATACACTTGTCAGACCACGTTACAAAGCATCCATCATTTAAGAAAACATATTTTTAATGCTAGATCCTCTAGCTCTCAATGATTTTTAGAGTGAATATTGAAATTGTTAACATCGGAATTTTTACACCACATAAATTAAAAGTTAATAATCTGGGTGGAAATTTCAAAAACTGAAATATATGCGATCAAAAGTATTTGGACACTTTCATGTTTGGTTTCTTGCTAACGAGTAGGAAATTAATTTGATGTGGGTTCTCATTTGCAACTGTCAGGAAGGCAGTTCACCGATCTTAGAAATACTGCAGTTGGAAAAGCATACCATTCTTCCAAAAGACCAATGAACCTAGGGACCATTATAGGAACAGCATGGCTAGCTTGCAGCCACTGTTTCAATTCATTCCATAAATGTTCTATGGGATTAAGACCAGACCAGTCTAGTCAAATTCTTCAACGTTCATGTCAACAAACTACATAGTCTGTGCTTTATGGATGGGTGCAGAATTATTTTGAAACAATAATATGTCTAAAACATGAGGTGAGCTTCCATATTCATAACTCCCTTCAGAGGAACTAGGAGGTTTAAGACTAAACCATACGAAAAATCCCAAAACCGTACGACCCCACCATTATACTTTGTGTGCAATGCCATGGAAAAAATACCCAGCACTCTCCACACAAATACCCAGTCACATGATTTGTCACTGCATAAGACTTATTGCCTTTGCTTCGTTTTCATCTATCTTGACACCATTGTTAGCAACGCTTTGCATTAGTTACTTTATATGCAACTGCTCATCCATACAAACCCAAAGGTTTGGAGCTCTTGGTGAATTGTCATGATGCTGACATTGCATCTGGAAACATCTTGGAATATGTTAAGAATGTTTACTGCCATTTCCAAGAGATTCTGTTTAATCACCTTCAGCATTTTGTGTCCCTGTCTATCAGGTCATGATTGTGTAGCTGTAATCCGTACTCACTGCCTCTTCATAATGACATCATGTTTATGGTGGAAGATGACACAGGTAATATGGAGAAATTTCCAAATAGATTATCCACAGTTGTAACTCCCAATCACTTTACCATGTTACCAGTTCAGCTTTGCAATGAAATATGTCCACATTCAATATCTAAGGTCTCCTGTTTACTTTGAAAAAGAATTATGACCTTAGAAAGCCGAATCTGGCTGTCTTCTCAACATAGTCATGCCCTAGCTGACACTATGATTGCTTGGATGCTGCAAACACTTCTTTAGAGATTTATTTTGTCCAATGACAGAACAGTGATTTTCCAGTGAACAGTCAGGCCCCTAGAGAAATATTTGCAGCAGCCATTCAATTATTAAAGATTGTACAGCTTTCTAGGTTCAGTACTTTTTCAAAATAAATTAGGATGCCATAGCACTTGAATGTATCTCGTATCTGTATGACAAGTCCATGGCAGAATCTACTAATTCACATTGTCCAGATACTTCCGATCATTTAGTACATATACACAGTTAAATTTCTTGCTTTGTATTTTGTCTTATAAAGATCTGTCTTATAATGCTAATATAATGCTCTTTAATTAGGAAGCTGTAACAAAATTGAATTCTCTTCAAAGCAATGCAGCAGTTTTGGAAAAAATCCTCAAAGAAAGAGAGAAATTACTGCATCAGAATATCACTCATGTGGAAGAATGTCTTCATAAACTTGGCGTTTCAGTAAGTTTATACGTTTGAAAGTGAATTCTAGTCTGACCAGTATGTTTGGCAAAATAACCTTATGGGCCTAATCAAAAAAAGTACATACAGTTTGCAAAACAGATTTTCATTATGAATAAGATTATGTTAAGGTTATTTTGTCTACGGCTTCTCTTCTTTGTTTAAAGGTAAACTTAATAGAAATTTTATTTGGATGATCTTCGAGGTTGGCATTAGCTTATAACCAGGGTTCGTGCTAGGACAAAAAATCTACGAGTCCATTTGACTCCCAAGCCTGAAAACTGGCGAGTCAAATTTTCAATTCTTTTTAACTTCCATATCTTTACATGCATCCACAATCTCTATGTGCATACACAATAGTTAGTTAGAAATTTAAACAAGACCGCAACTACAAAATGAGGTGAGGTTAAAATGTGGTGAGAAGGATATGGGCCAATGATATTCAAAATATAACAAGTCAATTTTGACTCGCTGCTCAAAAAAATCACGAGTCAATTTTTAGCAAAAATGTCCATTTGACTTGTAAATTGCGAGTAACCGCAAACCTTGTATAACAGTCAAAATTTTAATTTATTCCAAGATTTTATTAAGAAAAATGGAAGCAGTTTCTGACCTGCTGCTATTTTTGGCTTGAAGGCCAATAATCATTTCTTTTTGTACGTCCGATAAATCGCTCTGTTTCTGCATTGCAACAATTGAAAGGTTTTGTGAATGCCTACAATACCCTGTGTATACTCATCCAATCTGCTGATAACGCATCATTTATTTAGTTCCTTCTGCAATTGGTTATTTAGTGCTGACATCGCAAATAGAAGATGGTCACATTAATTGACTCTGCTGTTTATTTTGTTTTTGTTCATAACTTTATGAATATAAAAGTTTTGAGTTGCCATTTTTAATTATGTGACAAATTCTGTGTTGTATATCTTAAAATAAGGTGATCAGATGTCCAGATTTTTTGTCCTCTGTCTTGAGTTTAGGTCTTTTGTCCCACTTTGCCCCATATTATATAAAATGTCTCCATTTAACAATGTCTAGTATGTACAACTCATTGATGATTAAGTTCTACTTATAGATCAGTGAGTCAGCACTAATGTGTTGATTTCATATGAGATGTTAGATAGCGAATATTTTTCAGTGTAGATTGGATGTACATAAAAAACACTCACGTGATTATGTCATACAAAGCCAAACACAATGATAGTTATTAGTATACAGTGATAACGAATGATTTTTAATATTCTAATATATAATAGCAGTATAAAAAATAAAAAAGTAAAAGCTTGTTTATTTTAGCATTTTAAAATAAAAATTTATTTTGAAAATTAATTTTTATTATACCGGGTGATTATAAAAGAATCTCCCAAATTTGTAAGGCTATATCTCTGCAACCAAATAACTTAAACATTATTCTATGTATCATTGTAAAGAGGAAGTTCTAAAGTTTTATTCGGATACTGATGAAAATGAGAGTTTGTTGTTTTTTCTAAGTGTGCATAAAGATGGCAGCCGCAAGCAGAAGGCATTTTGTTATTGAATTATTGAGCTTGTTAAAACCGAATCAGTTTAACTGTTCAATGTGTGTTTAACTGCAAGAAAACCTGATCCAATCCCCCTTGCAATTATTTTCTGTGGGGGTACATAAAAAAATCAACTGAGTTTTCCACAACTGCTAGCTGACATTGACAAACTCAAAGCCAGAATAACTGAAGCAATCCAATCCGTAACACCAGACGTGCTGCCAAGAGTGTGGGATGAGTTTGATAACCAAGTAGATATATTCAGGCTTCTCATGGCAGTCACATTGAACGTTTATGTACTTATGTTAGTCAAAATGAACTTTAGAATGTAGTCTTTGAAGTGATTAATCAGTAAAGTTTGTAAGTTTTTTGGTTTATAAATATGGCTTTTCAAAGTTGGGATATTTGTTTGTAATCACCCTGTATATTAATTATTATATATATATATAGCCAAATCTCAATATCTTGAACTTCACGAAAAATTTCTCTTTACGAAAAAATCTTAACATTATAATGTTTTTAAATGCTTTGTATTTCGCTAGCACACAAAGTCAAAATTTGACATGGCGAGGTTTTCTGAAAAAATTAATTTAAATTAATACTGAAAATGTAGGGGAAATAAATTTTTTTTGAGATATCGAGACTCGACTGCTAGTACCCTTTAGTATTTGCCTTCTCCTACTAGTATCCCATCCTGACTTTTGAACTGAAAAAATCTGGTCATCTTACTTAAAAGCAAGTACAAAGTCACTTTCATGACTTGAATTTCCTGATATACTCCTAAATCTTGGAAAACCTTTACTATTATCATATAGCTTAAGAAACGTATGTTAAAATTTAAAGTATGTAATGCTTATAAACCTTTCTTTTTCTTCATTAAAAAATATGAAAGAAAAATGTGTGTTTTAATCACTTATTTTCTTATGCCTAATTCTCCTGCTTTGCCTGTCCATCTCCTGTATGCTTGACAGTTAAAGAGTTGAGCCAATGAAGCCATGTACATACAATATTAGAAATATCAAGAAAGGAATAATGTCCTCCAAAACTGGTTGGTCAGACTAAAACATTTATACTGTTTTTTAATTAGTGTGTGTGCATGTGTATGTTTTTCTTTTTGTTTTTATATTGTTTTGGAATACTTTTGCATTTTTTTTTCCTAGATAAATGAATTGGACACTTTAAATGTCATTCACATTACTGGAACAAAGGGTAAAGGTTCCACAAGTGCCTTCTGTGATAGCATTTTAAGACAATATGGATATAGAACAGGATTTTACAGGTAAAGTTTTTGATACTTTTTAATAGATTGTATACAAACTTTTTATTTCACAGTAGTCAAGTTAGGTTAATTTTGCTCTTTCCATGCTAGTTCACCTCATCTTGTTGCTGTTAGGGAAAGAATACGAATTAATGGACAGCCTATCTCTGAAGACATGTTCACGTCATATTTCTGGCATGTATATAACACATTATGGATGAAGAAGGTATTTAATAAATGATTATTCACTTGATCTACTGAAGGAGTGAAAAAGATAATTACTAAACCAGTGGTTCCCACCTTTTCAGACTGTCTTCCTTCCTCATTGTGTTACCCAAAGCATTCCCAGCATTCTCTCTCCCTTCTCCTTTCTTTTAATACAAAAAATTATTCTTCAAAGACTAACTTTTGGGCCCTTTTTTTCTGTTATCCTGTTTGGGAAATGCTGGAGTCTGCCATCAAATTTCATATGTATTTAAGAAAAACAACTTAGATCGTGGCTCTTGTGTTGCTTCTCCAACTTTAAATCACAGTTGATAATAGTGTTTATCATGTATACAGATGTCCCTACCTTCTGTGGAATGGTGCCTTGTGTTGGTGAGTTACATCCAGTGACGAGGGTCTGAGCTTTCCGGACATTGTCAGGAGTACAGCTAGTGGATGGTCCCAGGTTGGCCTAGTTTTTACCCTCAGGAATGGCACCGCTTCTGGTTTTGCCAATGTTATTGAGTACACTTGACATCCCTTTCTTGGAAACTATGAATCCTCACTTCTTGCATGCTTTCATAATTTCAGAATAGCTGAATTTGACATCAGAAAGGGCTGTCATGTAGCCCTCCCAATATCTGCCAATTTTCGGTGGCATAACTGAATGTTTTTAGCTTACTGTTCAAATGTTGATTATTTTATTTTAATACCTGGACTAACAATACAGCATGTGATACCTCATGTGAAATGAACATACACACCACATTTAAATATGCTAATTGTTACAATAGATCCGTAACAACCCTCTGTATTGTACGGTAGTTATCTGTGAGACGTAATTCTGTACAAAATTCATCAATGTACAGGGTGACCCCAAAAAAATGGGAATTTTTGAAATGCATAGTGGCAGCCTCGAGCAGATGGCAGCACTGTGGGACAATGACCGTGAGCAAGTAAACCAGAGATCCTTAATCTAACGAGATTTGACAACAAGCAAAATTCCCATAGCAAACTTGATATGGCAAAAATACCTGTGGCGCCATCTCGTAACAAACGCTCAAATGGCAAGAGAGCATTCGCAAGTGTTGTCATCTTGTAACTAATCATGGCTGAATAACAATACCTCTTGTATTAATTAAATAGAAATGAAACTCTTTTTGATTTCTTTCTTAATTATTTTAATTTTTGATTTATAATTTAAATAATTTTCCATATGTAAGGGACATGTATTTTAAACATCGAAATATTTAAAATCTCTGCCTTGTCGCTGTTAATCGTCTGCTTTCAATGCTCTGAAGAAGTTTTGATTACGTCAGATATCATCAAGACCTACAGCGCCATCTGACAACACCCTCGCAACTAACCTGCGCAGAAGAAAGCTGCGCGACCATTTCACACATACGGACTGTCGCATCTCGTTAGATTAAGGATCTCTGAAGTAAACACTTTGCCATTTTAGTAATCATGGGTCAGTGGAACGGGCAACAGCGTGCGTTAGCCATAGAAATGTTTTTAACCGTGTGATCTTAAGATTCGGTACGTTCCCTAGCCCCCTAGATCGCCAGATTTGTCCGTTCGTGATTTTTTCTTGTGGGGCTATCTCAAAGAGTAAAGTGTACACGACTTGACCAAGAACTCTGGATGAGTTAAAACAGAGAATTCAGAATGAAATTCACAGTATCCCAGCTGAGATGTTGCAGGGGTCAGTGAGGAATCTCAACAGCAGATTTCAAGAATGCATTCATACAGGAGGACGCCATAAAAAATGATAAATTCCATTAATGTTTTGTAAATGGCAAGTATACAGGTTTCAATTGCTATGAATAAAATGTTTTTCATCCATCACTCTTGGTTTAATTGGATTGTTAAAAAGTTCCCGATTTTTTTGGGTCTCCCTGTACAATTTTCGGACATTTTTCTGGAGCATTGTGCTTATAAAAAAAAATTTCTGACACTTGAAGAACATTGTGATTGGTTCGCAAGGTTTCTTTGTCAGGATTCATCGAAGAGGACTAAATTTTATTGGTGGCATCTGCCTTGAAACCTACTTGAAGAATGTCTCATTTTTAGGACTTCTGTGCTATTTTATCTTTATGACGATATAAATTAAAAAAAAATTTTTTTAAGTTAATAAGGTTTTTCATGTTGAGGTAAATAAATTAAATTGATTGTTAAAACTAGCTATACTTGAAAATTCAATGTTTCTTAAATATTGTGAAATTAAATTCAGTTTAGGAGGTGGTGACTCTTTTGAGATCTGACTGTGGTATAGCTTAGTTTTTCAGAAATAAATTAGGAGTTTGAATGCATCTCATGTAATAATTTGAGGGCACTTATCTCCTCAGAGGTTCTTTCAATATGATTATCAGTATCATTTTTCGTTATTTTCCCCTTTCTGTTGATAATTTAAGTATTTCACAGGCCGGCCAGGTGGCCGAAAGGGCTAGGGCGTAGGCTTTCTAGTGCTCGAGTCCACCTGGTCGTGGGTTCGAATCCTGCCATGGGCATGGCTGTTTGTGTTTGTCCTGGGTTGCATACAGATATAACATGTGTAAAAGGCGCAAAATGACCTTAGTAGTTGACACCAAAAATTCTAATAAACCAACCAACCAACTAGTATTTCACAGACTGGAATATCTACTCTAATTCTCTGTGTGACATGAATCTTTGTTTTGTTTTTTTTAATTTTATATTTATTGCAACTAACAGCAAGTTAAAGATTAAATTTGTATGCACGAAGAAAATTAGATTCTTACTGAAATTTTTAGTAAAGAATTAGGTTCTTATTGTAAATGGCCCTTTTTTTTTTTTATAATTTTAATTAGTTTTTGTTTTGTTTTTTCATGACAGAAGGATGTTGCAGATATGCCTGCATATTTTAAATTTTTAACCGTGATGGCCTACTTTCTCTTTTTAAAAGAAAAGGTATGATGGCCTACCCTCTTTTTTGTCGCTACAATTGATTAACAATCACTAGTATCTGATTTTGTCAAAACTATTCTAGGTTGATGTTGCTATAATGGAGGTTGGAATCGGAGGTGAATACGATAGCACAAATGTTATCAAGTGAGTGAGAATGTTATTAAAAATTAAAGTTTTTGATTAATTGCCCCAAATTTTCTTGAGATTACCATTAATTATTAACCATTTTTATATCTAACTCAGGAAATCAGTAGAAGGGTGGATCATAATACTGTTCCTATTGATTAAACAGGTGGAGGCCACTACCTATTTAATCAGAAAAGTTAAACATATGAGGTATGTACAAAAAGTATCAAACCTTTGGCTGGGAAAACTAAAGTTATTCACCTGTAGGATTTAAACATCAGTCCCCTTCAAAGTACTCTCCTTGGGACTGCACACACTTTTATCACCACTCTCCTTGGAAGCATCTTTGAAAGGCCTGTTTGGGAATGGCGGACAGCTCCGCCATCGTTTTCTTGTGACTAAAATCTTGTTCCTTTCAGCGGTGTTTTGAGCTTGGGAACAGCCAAAAGTCGCATGGAGCCATGTCGGAAGTAAGGAGGCTGATGGACCAAAGGAGTGTTGTGTTTGGCCAGGAACTTCTGAATCAGATGCGATGAATGGGTGGGTGCGTTGTCGTGATGGAGCGAACAAGTTCCTGTTGCCCAAAGGTTGGGTCGTTTCCGTCATACAGCATCATGAAGGTGAGGAAGGACCGTCAGATAGTACTCTTTGTTGATTGTTTGGCCTTTCGAGAAAATTGAGAACCGACAGGCGTGTGCTACACCAACTCACTCTTACGATGCCAGGCAGCAACTCACGAGCTCTACGCACGGACCTACTGCACACATGTGGATGAAGGTCGCCTACACCTCTTTGCCAGATGAGAAAACCCGTGGTTCATTCATTTAGGCAGGAAAGATAAAGGTTTGATACTTTTTGTAAACACCTCGTATTCACAAATTTATGAAAAACTCAATTCAATGCAATATTAAATGAATTTAATACATCTTATATCATGTTTTCATTTCCTTTCAAAATGATTCATTTTGATTCAATTTATTTTCTTGTCTAAAATTTAGTCACTAAACAATTTTTCCCTCATTATAACGAACAGCTAGAGACCAAAAAAATTAGTTTGTTATAACTGGGATAAGAAAAGAATAAAATCGATTTATAAAAAGTTATTCATCTCTAAAGTATGACAATACAGCTGTATGCTTTTTTTGCTTTTTTTTTTTTTAAACTTTTCTAAGCAATTGTTGCAACTTGTGCTTTTAAGGTCATCAGTTTTGCATAAAAGTGAACTGGGAACATTTCCTTTCGATCGATTATTGTTTTAAAGTTAAAATTGCTGACAGAGCTCGTTTATTAGAAACAACGGCAAATGTTACTTCATTTTCATCGTCAGACGAAGAATCATTACAATTTAAGAATCATCATTTTTCCATCATTTTTTTTTTCACTGTTCTCTACGAGTTTAAAATCGGTGGCAAATTGTTTTCTTTTACTAACCATATTTACCATGTCCAGAGAAGTAGGAATGTGAATTCATATGCAAGGAAACCCTGTTTCCTATTGTTCCCCCCCCCCCCTCCTTAAAAGCACGTGATCATTGGCAGCGTGAAACACAATTTCTTTCTTTCCGTGTTTTGTGAAAATTCGTTACAACGGACAGTTATGAATATTACAGGGACCAAATATTTTTGTTCATTATAATGAGGATTTCGTTATATTGAAATTCGTTACAACGAGGGTTTTTTTAACTTTACATCAGTTACAATTTGCTGGGACTTCGAAAATAGTTCGTTATAATGAGGATCCACCTGTATATGAAAAATGTCCATTAACATATATAATGGCAAATAATGAAATTATTTATATGAAAAGCAAGCCTTTCATTGAATTTTTATTAATTCTTAGGAAGCCAGTTGTATGTGGAATTACGTCTCTTGGCTTGGATCATGTGAAAATTTTGGGGGATACATTAGAGAAAATTGCATGGCAGAAAGCGGGCATTTTTAAAGAAGGTGTTACAGCATTCACTGTCCCACAACCATTAAATGCAATGCAAGTCCTCAAAGAACGAGCAAAAGAAATAGGAGTAATTTTAAGCTTTAAGAAATTTGTCATCCTATTTATTCTATAATATTTTACAAGTTTATGAGGGGAAGCTTATAAATAGGTCACTGAAGTACATTTGAGACATATTGTTATGACATCTTCAGAAACTACTAACTTCCAGTTTCAGCAATCTCATAACTATTTGCAACCTATTAATTAGCTTCTCTTTGGGTATTATTGAACTAAATTTTAATTAACATGTCCATTGACGTGATTTATTTTCTCTTTCTGTCCAATTAAGAGTAAATTATACGTGGTGCCTTCTTTGGATTCATATGATTGGAAAAATAGGAAAATTCATCTGGGGTTGTCTGGCCACGTACAGTATGTCAATGCTTCTTTGGCTCTACAGCTTGCTTCTTCATGGCTGAATATTGTGAACACTAGAAAGATGAATTCTGGTATAAACATCTTGCATATTTCATGTGCTTTTTATTTAATGCTTTAACGTTGACTTGCAATACTTACCTATATTTTCTTTATCTCACAAAATTACAGCCAATATTAAACCACATACGAATAATGGTATTTTTACTATTAATGGAAATGGATTATCAATGGCTCCATGTGTGAAAATTAGTGATAAAATTGCCCAAGGTAACAGAAATGTATATGTGCTTATATACAGGGTGCTCAGGAAATATCTGGCAAAATTTTAAAGGGTGGTAGAGGGGACCAAAATATTTATTTTCCATCATAGAATGTGTGTCTGGAAATGACTTCTGGGAGTTAAGGTGTCCTTTTCCAGACTGCTGGGATTTACAACAGCATGCATCACTTTACAAACACAGAGTTCTGGCAGTTCTGGTCCAGCCTACATCATATCTGCTAGCACTGAAAGATCCACTTTCGTAAAGCTGGCGGTGCACACGCTCAAACGTTCATCAATTCGGCAGTCGTCGCATCGGGAATCGCTCCCTTACAGCCTCTGAGCAGCTAGTCTTTCTGTTTGCTACCCCATACGTCAAATGGATATTTCCAAGCTCTGCATAATTCCACCTTTATCCATAATTTCCAGTGAATTATGCAATGGAAATTGGCCTCTATATGTTACAGTTTATTACTTACTTACATGTTTAGGGTTGTGGGGGGCAGGAGCCCTATGGAGGATCTCCAGCGCTTGTGATCTTCTGCCATCATGTGCATGTCCTCCATAGTAATGCCCAAGTGACTCAAACATTCTCCATGTAGTATAGCCACAAGGTTCTAGGCTGACCCCTTGGCCTCTTACCACCAGCTTGGAAAATAACAATTGCCTAGAAAGACCAGTTTGCAGCATCCACATCATGTGGCCAAACCAGCGCAATTGAGATCTCTCAATGCAGAGAAGCAGCGACTCAAGACCTAAAGACTCCCTTAGTGTGCTGCTGTGCACTCTATCTAACACCTGACATACCTTTCAGGAATCTCATTTCGGCTGCTTGTACCTGCAATTGCACTCGTTTGGTTATTACCCAAGACTCATGACCATAGTTGAGAATGGGGACAAAGATAGATTTGAAAACAGAGAGCTTGGCTGCAGTTTCTGATACAAATTTTGTTATTTGTCTTAATTTGCATAATAAGACATTGGAAGATCACCAACAGATAGTCCACCCACAACTTATTGTTTGTTGGCATTAACAGAATTTTAAATTCTATGATAGTTATCAAGTAATTTGAGGGGATAGACTTTTCGATCACCCTATATATGCACATTGGGTACCATCAATAAATAGTAAACATAACTGGCAATGAAATGAGCAATTTTCTTTTGTTAAAAAAAAATTGAAAGAAATAGTATCATTGATTTCTGTTGCCCATATTTTACCTTCAGAAACTATGGTAACCTAGTAACATTGAATATACATTTTTCTTCACAGGACTCCAAGATTGTCAATGGCCAGGACGCAATCAAATACTGCATACAGGGTCTGTTGTTTATTTTTTGGATGGAGCTCACACAGATGAGAGCATTGAGGTAAAATTCTCAATAAGCTCTTTATAGCTTGCGCAATGAAGGAAGGGGACATTCAGAATCGTTCTCTTATCGATTGCACGTGTCGAGCGGTGGTGCTTTAGTTATAAGTATCATGCATTTTTAGGCCATCTCAAATTTATTTTTTTTCTTGATTACGCTGGGCAACAATGAAATTGCTTCTTAGGTGAAAGTACCCAATCCCGAATGAATATCACATTGAAAATAGTTGATTGCCTCCCATTGTAGAGATTTAACGTATTCACCTATAAATAGTGCTGTCACATTTATATAATGCAGTTTAATAAGATACGAAATACATGCACCCGGCTGCAGTATGTCCTTGAAGATCCACTTTCTTGACTCCCACTTGGATTTCTTCACTGATAACTGCGGGCAGGTAAGGATGAGCATGGCGAATGTTTCCATGAGGACATTGCCAAGATTGAGCAATGGTACTAGGTCAAATGGTCCATGTCAATGTTGGCTGACTATTGTTGGATTTCATCAGACATGGAACTTTTTTAAAATTTTGTGCCTGGTGTCAGTAAATAATCTCGACCAAATATGAATATTAATCTTATTTATTTTCTCAATGTTTTTCCTATGTCATTAACTTGCAAATATTTTTTCGAATATTGCATTTTATAACGTGAAAGTC
This sequence comes from Rhysida immarginata, assembly GCA_023313115.1. Lineage (NCBI taxonomy): Eukaryota > Metazoa > Arthropoda > Chilopoda > Scolopendromorpha > Scolopendridae > Rhysida > Rhysida immarginata. The sequence goes on from JAHWFO010002669.1 coordinate 111,960, forward strand.
TTTTTAAGATTAAAAGCCATAACCTTTGAACATTTCATTTATACGTACTATGAGTATGTAACATTTAAAAGATACCTCCAACAAGAGAAGTGTTAATGCTAGCATTTTTTCTTTTCATTTTAGGCCTGTAAAATTTGGTTTGAAACAAATACAGTAAAGGAAGCATGCAACAAGTAATATTTTAATGTTTTAATAACAAGTACTTTTTCTAAAAGGTAATAAGTAATGCATTAAGCATTTATAAAAATCAGTTTCCCCATAAGGAGTAATCATGCTGCATTGGGGGGAGGGGGCAATCATATCTTAACATAAATTAATAGAGTCGAACCTCTCTATAACGAACACCCATATAACAAAGTTTTCTCTATAACGAATTTTTTCCGCGATCTCAATTTTGCTTCCATATAAGGAATTTGCACTTTGTTCCTTATAACTATTTTATCGCCGCCTCATAATGAATTTGAAAATGATTTCTCAGACTGATATTTTCTCAATCTCTTACACTACTGTTATGAGGAGCTTCTGTACCTAATTTGTCAACAACAGGGCACGTTTTTCTCACCTGTAGATAAGCCATGACTACCTTAAAATGTAAAGAGTTTGCTTTGGAAGAAAAGGTTCAAATGATCAAAGCTGCCAATTCTGGTGGGAAAGAAAAGATGTAGTGAACGTTTTGGAGTCAGTATTTCCACATTATCCATTCTTAAAGCCAGTGATAAAATTCAAGAGAACATGATTGATAGTGACGTCAATTCATTGAAGAAAAGGTTTCAATCTGCTCTTTATGAAGATGTAAGTTTAAAGTACGGTCAAAAAATATTCCTGTAAATGGCTGACTCATTAGACAAAAGGCTATTGGTTTTGGTAATCTTTTTGGGCAAGATAATCCAGGCAAGTAGTGCTTGGTTGGACAATTTTGTAAAAAAAACCCACGGGATTTATCCAAATATAGCCTGTGGTAATACGTAATAGGTATTTGTATTAGTACTTGTGTAACTACCAAATGTTAAAAGTAGTAGTTGAGATTATTAAAGCGTGAAATGTAATAGCCAATTGCTAATGTTAGTTAATTAGAAAACTAAAACACAAATCTCGAGTATTTACCATGTTTCTACAGGGTGTCCGAAAAGGTCATTTACAAACTTTACGTGCTCGTCTGTCAGACCATGACAAACAAGTATTACATTGGATGTTATGTCTGAAAATGAAACCGTGGGGTTGCTGTAGCAACATGAACGACATGCAGAAACATTAACATAACTTTCCATCCACAGCCCCATAAACATAATGCGTGTCGACCAATTCTTCATTAATATTTAATGTTGCCTTGCAGTACATTGTATCGGAATTTACAAGGCAACATTAAACATCATTAAAAAAAGACAGTACAGAGAACCCTAATTTTCTCAGTTCTTCATTACTGAACCAATGCATCCTCCTTCTGCAACATCCTCGCCTGAAATGATCCCGCTTTGCGCTCTCTAATACGCCTGCGAACATCGCCCTCTAGCACTGGCTGGTATTTTTGAACACAACTTCCTATGTAAAACTTGTGCGTCATGGTCTGACAGACCAGCACGTAAAGTTTGTAAATGACCATTTGGGACACCCTGTATAAAACGAATTTTTTGGGGAGGTCCCAATGATTCGTTATGGATGCCCTAAAATGTAAAGCTTGTGCCAAATTTCCTGTTTCAAACCGGTAGTTGAAAAGCACTTTTGTTACAATGGAAAAGCATTTGTGAGTAGTAGTTTAAAACTAGCAAATAAAAAAAAATTGTCCCTTTGTATAATACGTGGAACTGTCTATGCAGCATTCAGGTGCTCCATGAGAGACGGACAAATAATTTATCTGTGCTAAAAATGTACAGTTTTTCTAAAAATGAACCTCATTGTTCAGCCTGGATAAACATTGTTGGGAGAAAGAACAGCCATCGGTTCACAATCGGTTCTTTTCTCTGCACTTCATATCAGGTAAAGCGAGTTTCTTGATTGGTTATTTAGCTCGCTCGATGGCCAAGAGCGCTGGGATGAAGTTCAGTGATCTCGGGATTCTCGAATCATGGTTCAAACCTTGCCTGGGCTTGGATGTTTGTATTTGTCCTGTATGAAAGTAAACAGCCAATTCAGTACTTGAATATTGCGAAGGCTGAAATAAAGAAATCAAAATAAGAAAGATGATTTGTTATTTATAAGTAAGCACTGCTTTTGCACGTAGTTCATGGAGCACAGTAAGTTTCAAGATGAAGATAATCTCCTCACAAGAGATATCTGAATCAGCTGTTAAACAGAAAGAGCAGCGTTTTTGAAGGTTTCAAACTAGACGAAAGCATAAGCATTCACAATGTAAAAGTGGCCATGCTTGTTTTGTTTAGGGGATCGTGATATTCGTTCCATTTCAAACGACAACTTCTCTAAATAACATTGCTTTGCTACAGGCGATAGTAATTTGAAATAGCTGCTATCTGTTATGAAAAACGAGCCGCTTAACTATGATATGTTCAACATGGGCAAATGGCTAGAACGGAAGTAAGCTTTGTTACGGTGATGTCTTTCAAGTTGAAATGATTCACAGGATATGTTGATGGTTTTCAGGGTGTCCATAGAGAGGCTCGACTGTAAATGAAATCTGGAGTTATAGCTTCAAGCATAAGGTAAAGATACATGTATTAATGGAAAAAATTGAAAGAAAAATTCCACATCCTGGATTCGAACCTATTACTGTATTCATGATTGAAATGAGGAAAGTCTGCCTTTTCCAACATTTTAAATGCACGTCAGAGCTTGGATATTCAAGTTTAATCCTCAGTCTATCCTTTTGCTTACACAGTCATGTATATGGGAAATTGTGCATTACTTATTGACTTGAATTTATGAATACTGCTATGTCAAACTTAAACCACTTTCTCCCTCTTTTAAAGATCAAACGTCTTTAGGATTCTGATTTTTAATTTAATGGGTAACCGTGAACCAAAAGCACTTTTACAACCATTCATCGGTAGCAGTTTAAATTTGGTTATCTTCTGTCCAAATTTTGCTCACGTTTCACATCATGTTTCATCAGGTACCAAGTAATCATCTTGTAACTTTATTTTAAAACGTTGTGTTTAATGTGTGTTCACTAAAATTTGTACAAATGAGATCATCTTCAAAATGTAGATCAAATGTATGTATCTACAAAGTAAGTCCGTTGTCCGCTGGTCTGTCTTGACCTGACCCATCATTTTGTTGAGCAGTGATTTTAGATGGATTTTTTCAGGCGATATCATTACCACTGTGAGCATTTACTCCTGGTAGCACTCATTAGAACTAAGTTGGGAAACATTTGGAACGTTATCATTGTTGGAAACTTACATGATCCGGTTCTTCTCATAAACATGCTTGGTTGGTCTGGCATTATGTCAAAAGATATATTTATCATCTGAGTGTTGCTTTTTGACAAAGGCAACTAGACTTGCCAGTTTGCATTGTTCAGGTAAATCTGAAAGACTTACACAGGGTGTCCCAAAAATGAGCGATGAACTTTGTAAGCAATTTTGAAACTTGGTGCGAATAAATTCCCTGGTTTCCTAAGCAGAACGCAGCAAATCGTAATTTCTATCGCCTTCTGTTTTTCATTAATTGATTTTTCAAATCGTCGCTCATTTTTGGGACACTGGTATTTACTCCAGTCTGATGGTAATAAGTATTGCTACCCATACAGTAGTTTCATTTACTCTGAAATATGGTTCATCATCCAAAAGCTTATACAGGGTGTTTTTGAATTGAGTACAGATTTTTTGGGAGATGATAGAGGTCCTTAGAAGTATTTTTTGTCATATGAACATGGGGTCCCCGCAGCTCCGTTTACTTACAATACTGCATTGAACAATCAAATGACACCGGGACGCAGTGTGCGTTGGTAGGCCTAGATTATTTTATTTTTAACAATTAACACAAGCAATCTACTGTAATAACTTTTAAAGTAATTGTTTGCAAAGAAATTTCAAGGTGCACGTGCTTGTTTGTTGAAAAGCCTTAGGACAAACTTCGTCAAGGAGATTCCATGGTATCAACCCCTTTGTAAAATACGATTAGTCCATATGTAAATGGCGGTCATTTCGAACAATAACTGTAAAAGTAATACAGTAGATTGCTTGTGTTAATTGTTAAAAATAAAATAATCTAGGCCTGGTGTCATTTGATTGTTCAATGCAGTATTGTAAGTAAACGGAGCTGCGGGGACCCCATGTTCATATGACAAAAAATACTTCTAAGGACCTCTTCTATCATCTCCCAAAAAATCTGTACTCAATTCAAAAACACCCTGTATAAAGATTTTCATGAAAAGTCATTAAGCACTGTCATTTAATAAGATCACACTGTACCATAGTAGATCCTTATGCTCACTGTCCATTAATCCCAATGACTGTGCGATGATTTTGGCATATGCTCGCTCTTGCAGAAAATTTTGTGGATCTTCTATTTTGAATTCACCTCTTCTTAGCTTGTTTAAACTTTAATTATTGGTTTTCAAGCTGCTTAGGTGTGTATTTCTGTGCAGAAACTGGTTTCTTTACGATTACATTTCTCTTGTTCGCATGCATATGGGAGATTTGATATTTCTGCTCAATTTTCACTGTTGTGAAGGTTCTAGGACAACTGCCACCTAGGACAATTGCCTCCCAACAAAAGGGATTATGCATGGATTTAAAAAAAAAAAGTAACAGTTGTTTTTTATTGATGTGGACATGCTAAACATGAAAAACTTGTTCAAAAACGCTACTATCTTCTAAATATTTATTAAATTTGTTTTTATAAATGCAAAATCCATGCTCTATTGAGAAAAATATGATTGTTTGTCCTCGATTTGAGAATCAGATTGAATCGGATTCACATCTTATATCGTCGATTTCCAGTTGTCAAAACTTTTTTTATTACTTAACAGAAAAATTACTTTGACCGATTCAGGATACAAAAAAAAAAAAAGGAATCTGATTTACCGAATATCGACATATTAATAGTTGTGGACTTTTAAGAGCGATCTAGCCAATGGCAATTTTTCGAAATCTCTTCAAATTAGTCTGTCTCCCTACACGAGTTAACTTATATTCTATAAATTTTATGTAACTGAAAACAAGGAATGGAGCTTAATGAAGAAATCGACACAAAAAAGGCACAATAGAATAGCATATTTAAAAGCCATCTAATGGAATAATCGGGAAGGGTGGAGATTTGAACATTCTTCTGGCCCCCGCCCCCCCCCAGCACTTTTGCAACTGAATCTCTCTATTACCATAGCTGAAAGAATTTTATTTTTCATATTTTGCTTTGTAATTTCAAATTTTAAGGTTTTTCATTTAAACTTCGTTCAAAATCTAAATTAAAACAGTTTCTTAAATTATAGTGCTTGTCTGGGGCATTTTGGGTGGCAATTATCCTAGGTGGCGGTTGTCCGGATACCCCCAGTGAAATCCTCGTTCTATGCGTAAAAACTGCAAATAACTTTTCTTCTGTTGTTTAGCATTCATACACATGCTTTATTTTTTTAAAGGGGATTCTTGAAAAACAAATGACAGAATTTTGAAACTTTACCAAATTTTAGTGAACAGGCCAATCAATAATAATAGTTTAAAGTTGGAAGCACCAAGTCATTTATTGTAATTATATTTAATACAGATCAAAATGCAGTTGCTGCCCCATGGCACATACAGATAGAAAAGTGTAAGCAGAATAACGAAGTTTGGCGGAGCATGATGCAGAAAGCGGAGGACCAACAAAATAAGAAAATCGAAGTGGGTGTCACTAACTTAAACAAAGATGGACTAAATCGGAAACGTAATGCAAAATTTTTTCCAACTGTTTCCTCGATTGTTTTACCTTGTATATCGGATACAATCGAATGGATTTCTCAAAATGGAAAAGCCAAATGTGAGATTCCAATCGATGTTGTGCCACAAACGGTGCAAGATGAAATTTCAAAAGCTACCGAAATCCACGTTTTAGTTACAGGGAGTTTACATTTAGTTGGTGGTTTTCTTAGCATTCTTACTCCTCATTACATGGAAGATGTGCCTTCACAAGAACATTTGGTAGAATTAAAGGTCAAATAATTTTTTATTAGCTGAATAAAATAACCTCTATAATAGTTACTTTTGGAGCTAGATCAGGAATCTAGCCAATTATTAAAGATATAGTAAAAATAATAATCACTACTGTTGCTATCTTTGGACATTGCTGTTATATTGTATATTTTCCAGAAAAAGACTTGGAATGATTACATGACGGAATTTTATGCAGATCATTTAAACTTTCTCTTAAGAAATAAGCATTGCAAAGGTTTGTATGCATTTTTTTACCATTTGATATTCTGAAGAGGTGTGTGTATATATAAAGCTCCCTTCTGTAATGAGGAATTGAATAGAATAACTCCTTGTAGGACATTGTTGTAAAAAGTTTATCGGATTTTAAGAATTTCTTGTATATGCTACAGAATAAAACTAATTTTAGAAATTTCTAACGTTGATTAAATTGATATTAATTTTTTTTGCACGCACATTAATATCAAGATCAATAAAATGGGAATTCTTAGTATTGTTTCCATCAATGAAATTGGTAGAGACTTTACAATACACTAAAGGGAGAACAGAGTTTGACTAGTTTTGCCATTTATTCCTGGCTTCGTCATGGATGTATATGCTACACTAGAGGTTCTGCTCTTATATACAGAAATATGGTACAATGGATAAATTGATTGGATAAAATACAACCAACGGCAGGCAAAGGCAATGCTTAATATAATTTGGGTACAATGACAGGATAATTTCTCACAAACTCCACAGTCTAGGTGATATACACCAAAATGGTAATACTTATTGGTACTGGTGTGGGCGGGAGGGTACAAGGTACGGAAACGGAGTGGAAGAATGGAAGGAGATATGGAGGCCAAGTGAAGAAAGGAAATTAGTTACCGGTAGACGGAAGAAATGGTGGCCAAGGAAGGGTATAGAGACATATTTCTTGGGAGGGAATGGAATTGGAAGTTTAGGGTTGAGGAAGGAGAGTTTTCTATGACTTAATAGACAGGAAAAAGAGAGGGAGAAAAATTATTTGTAGAGGCAAGGGAGCGGATGATGCGGAATTCAGAGGATCAAGAAGATGGGTTGAGGGGTAGCTTGAAAGCGCAATCTATGAGGAAGCGGAGGGAAGCAAGTTTATAGGAAGAAGGGTGTGACGAAGAATGGTGGATTAGGTTAGAAGATGTCATAGTTTTACAAAGAAGCGATGGGTGATGGGACAATTTGTTAACTTCAGTTTTGGATGTGAACTAAATATGGAGGGAGAAGGAATTACGAGGGTGGGCTGAAAAGTAATGCCTCCATGGCTGTAACTTTATTTTTTAACCGATTTTCAAAATTCTTTTTGTATCCGATACTCGCATTTCTCCTCTATGTAATGCACTATTCACTTTTCGATAGTTCCCATCCCTTTCCACGCATTGTACCAACGCGTGACTAGTCGGGTGAACCCGTCAGAGAGGAATTCCGGGGTTGTCATCGACACGAGGATTGAATGGCAGCTTTGGATCCTCTTCTGCAGCACGATCGCCACACATCAGCGGGGGTTGCAGCGCCTACAGTTCAAAGATGAAAAACTGCAGTTCAAAAATGAAAGACTTTGCACCTTGCGACTTTCACCAAAGAAGAAAGAGCACCTTAAGGAGCATGAGTTGCGTTCTGACGACGAGGTGAAACCTGCCATTCGGTCTTGGTGTCGACAACAACCCCGGAATTCCTCTCCGACGGGTTCACCCGACTAGTCACGCGTTAGTCCCCATCCCTTTCCACGCATTGTACTATGTCGAAAAGTGAATAGTGCATTACATAGAGGAGAAATGTGAGTATCAGATACAAAAAGAATTTTGAAAATCGGTTAAAAAATAAAAAAGTTACAGCCATGGAGGCATTACTTTTCAGCCCACCCTCGTAAAAATAGTAGCGATAGCAGTAGGGGTGATAGTGCGGGAACCAAATGTTATTAGAATATTGTCAACCAAACGGTAATAAGAGATGATAGTGGAATTAGAAAGGAGGAGGGGAAACAAAGGTAAGTTCTAGGTTTTGGAGATAGACTTCAGAGAGGAAGCTGCTGAGGGGGAAGCCCATTCCTAGGCCAGAGGGTTGAGAGTAGAAAGAATTATTAAAAACGAAATAATTTTAATTAGATATGACAGAAAATAGCGAGGAGGTCGATGGAGTCTGGGACATGTCGAGGATGTTAAATAACCATTGGATCTACTTGAAATTAGCAGGGAATTAGCCTGCCGAGGCTTCACTTAGTCTTCCAAGCCTTTTATCAAAGGGACAAACAGCCACGTCTTCAATGGGATTCGAATCGCTGGTCTCGAGAGCAACAAGACCTGCCTGTGCTTTAATGCTCGGTCATCTAGTCAGCGTCAATTGTCTCGTCTTTTAAATAAACCAATGGAACTTAACGTTATCAAAAATCTCGACTCCTTTATAATAAACAATTATTTTGTGTGTGAAACTCATTTTGCAACACATAAGCATCAATGCTTCAGTATCTGCATTATTTTCCAGGAATGTTACCCTTGCTACCCTTGCAGATGCCAAGGATTGTTGTATGCATGCACTTATCCATGTACAGGGTGATCCAAAAGTCAGGAAAACTTTAAAATTCAATAATTCACCACACGAATGCAGATAAAAGGATTGAAATGAAATCAGAATTTTTTTTTTCAAGGAAAAATATGCCAGAATTGTTTGGTTTCTGACCAACAGATGGGCATTGTCAGATTACAGAAATAGAAATTTTCAGATGGCAAGATGCTGGATCACGGTGTAAGATTAATCTTACATCGTGTGCTGGATTAACTATCAGTGAGACAGGACTATCACCATCTGCTTCCGAAATAGCTTTTGCACTGAGCACTGCTCTTTTTATATAGTTTGAAAATGTGCATAAACTTATGCCTGTAACCTGGTCAAAAACGAAAAATTCTAGCATTAATTTTATTATTTTTTTTTTTTCTGTTAAAAAAACCAGACTTCATTTCAGTCATTTCTGTGCAAACAGGATCTTTTTATCTGCATTCATGTGCAAATTATTGAGTTTTAGTTTTTCCTAACTTTTGGATGACCCTGTACAGTTAGAACTCTGATATTCACGAGGTTACGTTCCAGAACCGCTCGCGAATGAGGAGGATTTTTTAACAGGAAGTGAATGTTGCATTTGGTATAGTCACTAAAATGGTAACATATGCTTATTCTATAGTTGAAACCGTAAATGCCTGTTGCATTATTAGCTGCCAAGCGATATAACCCACTATTTTACTGAAAGAACGTGTCAACATTGGATCATACGGTTCAGAACAGGCAATTTTAACTTGAATGATAAGTGCTTGGCTAGCCAAAGTAATTTTCAAATGCAGATTTTTTAAGCAGTCGTCTCTGAAGACAACACATTTTCATAAGGACTTTCAGATCAGTTCAAAGTAACTGGTCAAACCATCAGACCTTGGTTGCAAGCACGTGGTAATAATCCAAAAGAAGGAAAACTATTGGATGCAGAGGCGTGATTCATTTCTTCAACTGATCACCAGACAAAAGAACAAGTCTTTTTTTTGACAAGATTGTAACCAGCAACAAAAAATGGGCTCTGTACAATAACCCAAAATGCAAAAAAAATCATGGGTAAATCCTGCCAAACCAACCTCATTGCAGCCCAAATGCAACATTCACAGCAATATGGTTCTGCTGTGCATTTGGTGAGATCAGAAGGGGATGCTAAATTGTGTGCTCTTCCCATCAGGGACAGTTATGCTACACAGTTGCTACAGTTATGCACAACATATACTAAATATAAACATGTAATTGCAGAAAAATGGCCTCCGAATCATCCTGATGCACAACAATACATTCGTCCTCAACGACCCAAAGTGTTGTAGAATGTCTTTAATGAAATTCGGTGGAAGTCTTTTCGGACTCCAGACTATCACTCTTGTTCTGGTCAATGAAGAAATCATCTGGCTTCAAAATAAAGTGTGAAATTGGATCACCGACATCCTTGAGTCAAAGAGAATGAATTATTCTTTTGTTGTGAAATCTGGTGATATGGCTATTATCCTCCTGGAATATCCCATCGTTGTTAGGGTACATGAAGGCCTTGAAAGACTGCAAATGGTCAGCAAGCAGCTGGACGTAACGATTTCCAGTTAATGGTAGCTCCAATCTGATCAGAAGACCCAAATACTGCAATATGAACATGCCCCACACCATGGTTGAGTCACTACCAGCTTGCACCGTGCCTTCTTGACAACTTGGTTACTTGGACTTGTAAGGTCAGTGCCACACTCTAATCCTAAGATTCACTGTACCAAGCTGCGTTTCCAGTCATCTAAGGTCCAATGAATATGTTCACAAGCCCAGGCGAGGTGCACCTCTGATGGTATGCTGTGAGTAAAGGCACTCCGGTCGGTCGTCTGATGCCATATCCCATCAGCACCGTATTTCGCTGTACTGATCTCTGACACATTTCAAGTATGCCCAGTCACTGAGTATGGCTGTTAATTGATGTAATGACGTGTATATTACAAAGGACCATTCTGCTCAGATGTTGTTGGTCACAAGCATTTAGCAGCCATAGTCAGCCAATGCGCTGTCCATTGTGGGAAGTAATGCCTGAAATGAGGTACTCAGTGGTTCGAGAAATGTTGAATGCCCACACCACTTCAGAAATGGACGTCCCATGCATCTAGCTCCAACTATTGTTCAGTGATCAAATTCCGATAATTCTCGTCGTGTAGCTATAATCACGTTACAAGACATTTCAGATGATTGCTAATAGTCAAATTGACAGCACTGATAACGCTATGGCTATTTATACAAATTACTGGTAGTCACTAGACGTGAGGTCAGGACTATAAGGCAGGTGGTCAAGTTGTTTCCAACCAAAAGATCTAATAAGGGCTTGCGTTTGAGTACAGGAGCGTGGCCTTGCATTTGTCGTGGAGGAGCAACACTACAAGTCCATTGCATTAGGGCGTTACACATTACTGATATGGCAATTATGTCCGTTGCGGTCATGTTTCTTCTCAAAAAATGGATAACAGACTGCAGTTGGCGGCAAATCTCAAAACATTTTAATGGCATAGTGCAAAGCATAAACACCTACGCCAAGCACAGATATCATATTTACCAGATTATAAGACAACCCCTCCCCCCCAAAATTTGCAAGCATTTCAAGAAAAAACTTTTAAGTCAGAAAATGAACTATATGCCTTTCAACACTATTGAAATTCTACCAATAAGTGTAATAATAAACACATTTAACTCTTAAATTAATAAACCAAATGCACTTAGAAGTTTTGAAAAATGAACAATGCTTTCCTCAGATGGCTTACCACAACATCTAAAACCTGTAGTTGACTATTTCCTGTTTAAATTACAAGTTTACAATTGGCATTCTTAACATCTTGTTTTACTTTTACAGATGTTAAGTCATTTGTCATTAGCTTGGCTTATGCTTGAAGCCATCCATCTACATAAGAGAATACAGACATTTCGCGAAAGAGACAGCTCGTTCCAAAGAATTTGCAATGCTCACATTTTAAAATTAAAAGAATATGACACAAATATAATCATAAATTTATACAGTAAAACTTGTATATAGAGGGCAAGTCAAAGGTCTGTACCCCCCTTGGATACAAACAGTCAAGTGTACAAATTAAATCTTTACAGTTAACCATAACATATTTGTGCACGGCATTTCAACGATGCCATTACATTTACAAATGTGACGGGTGTTATTGATTGGTGTTAAATAATACAGTCGGACCTCAATATCTCGAACTTTACAGGAGCAGAAAAATAATTAGAGATAGGTTTGGAGATACGGAGAGTTAAATCTAGATTTTTAGATAAAATAAAGGTACAGTCGTCAAAGGGAAATAATCCACACTTGAAATTTACTCGTAAGTTTTACAGTTTCAATATTAATTTATTTTTAATAATTTAATATTACATTTAGAGTTAACATTATTAAGATTATTAAATTTAAATAATTATAATTAAAAAAGCTATTAAAACAACACAATAGCATGAAATGTAATATTAAGTATTAAACTCGTGTGGATTATTTCCTTTGGTTGACTGTACTATGTATAGAGAACAATAAGAGATAAAATTGTAAGCCACATATAAGTGGCACCACTAAGATCAGAAATGCCCAAAGTGCACATGCTCAAACTTCTCATAGGCAAAAGAGACGTGTCAAAAAGGCAAACTTTTTTTTATGATTTTTGTTCATAAATCGTCTAATTTTAACAGAAGTAAAGTCAAATTTCTTCGTCTTCGTATGAAAATTTCTCAAAGAAAAAATCTTGACTCTCTAATGTATTTAAATGCTATGCATTTTGCTGGCACATGAAGTCAAAATTTGACATAGCGAGGTTTTCCAAGAAAAAGTTTTGAGATAACGGGGGAAAATTAAATTGAATTATAGTTTTTTATAATAGTGAAAATGCATGAAAATAAAATTTTTTCGAGATATCTAGGTTCGACTGCATTATTTTTCCAAATTCAAGTATACAATCAAAAAAGCGAATTTTAAATGATTAAACAATTTAGAATCTTACAATTTCCCAATTCGATTTGTAATTGAAATTTGATTTATCATTTGAGTCTCAAATTAAGAGAGGATTTATTCATTTATTATAAACTAAGTGAAGTGAAATTTATGCCTCTCTCGATTTTGACAAAACAGGGAAATGAGTTTAAAATTTAACCTTGTGCTCAATGTAGAGGCTCAAATTTTTCGGAACATGTTGCAGGAGCCAATTGTTTTGTAACGAAATGTCGGTATTCCCTACATAGTTAGCAACCCGTAATGGGTTTATGCAGTGAAGCCACTCAAATCACTTCTCGGGCTAAAGATCGATTCTAAGACTCCCCACCCCCTTTTTTTCTGCTCTCTAAATTAAAAAAAAAAAACGACAACAACAAAAAAAAAACTAATTATAATCGGGTAAACATGGAAAATGGTGTGTGCGAGATTTCAAAAAAATTTACAATGGACCTTGCTTCAAAAACAACCCTCGCATATTAGCAAACAAGATATAGCTTAATGTCAATTTTAAAATCAGCAGCAAATGGGAGTTTGTATTTTCCTCATAAATCAAATACCGATTTTTCTATAATAAACAATGCAGATGAGAATAATTTATTTTCTTTGCAATAATAACATTGCTATGCTACAACAATTAACTTAAAAGTTTAAATTAAACTCAATTTTGATTGTAAAGATTTTTTTTGTTTTTTTGTTACAATATTTAAAAACAGTGTCAGGATGCAAATGATCTAAATAAAAGTGAATAAAACAGAGGGGAAGCCCCGAAAAGGAAGGAAGGAAGAAAGATTTGAAGATTATTTCGATAAAGTTATTTAAAAATAATACTTTACTTGGTAACTATAAACGTGGTTTGATTTATTTAGGATTAACAACCATATGCATATTCAACAATGGTCTTAGATAATTTTAGGGGTTCATTACTATTGGAAAGTTATTGAATTTTAAAAAAATCTACAGTAGGAAGTCTAATGTAGAAAAATAAAAACATCTTATGAGCAACAATAAGGTGGTTTTAGTTGGGTTTTGAGGGACGACAGGTAAAATTTCCCCCTCAACTTTAAAAATAATTTCTTTTAATAAATCTCCAATGATTTTAAGTTACATTACATATCAACTTCAATAAAACATAGGAATCTCTAAAATAAAATTACCGACTTTGTTTTTCTTGTATAATTCTAGTTTGAGAATAAATAATAATAATAAAACCATTCCTCGATGAACAAACATGAACATTAAAAATATATTTAATAAAATTTAGAATCAAGTAAAACTTGACTCTCATACCTTTCTGAATTACATTTTAAATTCATGATATCGAATTTACATATAATGTACTGAAAAAAAAAAAAAAATACAAAATAACATACATTTTGTTTTCTTAATTTTAATATACTGAATTATTTTAAAGCCGAATAAAACTCAAAAGATAAAAATCAGTTTCGTTTTGAAGTCATCATTGATCTACAATGATCCAAACCATTTATTTCTTTCAAGAAAAATATGGCGAGAAGAGCAGTAGTAAAGAAAAAACGTAAGGGAGAAGAAATTAAAAACTAAATCTCTATTACAGCAAGAGATTTCAATTCAAAGTAAGTACCTTATTATTTTTTTTTTTCCTTAAACTTTTCAGATTGCTAACCAAAAAAGTATCAACTTGCTGAGCATTCACATATACATACTCTACAATGTATACATTAATCCAAATGCCTCTTAGTCGATCACAGGTTTTATTTATGAATGAAGAATAATTTGTTTAGTTTGTTTGTTTTGTTTTGTTTTTTATCTTTTATTTTACACACGCTTACCATAACAGCAAATTTCGTATAAGTGCTGCTATGCTGCTGCATCCAGCCATGCCTGCAAAATGCACTGTCCGAAAAACAGCGACGTATTTGGCATATTGATTTCTTTGAGCTTTCATTTGACAAATGATGAGCAGCAAAAATAAGAATGCCTAGCAGCAACACGGCCTCTCCATTTTCTTCCCCTCAGGAAACATTAATCACTGATAACGAGATTTTTTAAAATCCAAGTTAGAGATTTTCTTTTTCTTCTTTTCACTGGTCGTTTTTTTTTTTTTTCATTTAACACGTAACAAATTATGAGTCTGCTTCATGACGTGAGCAAACCAAGCGGCAACGTCGACATTGGCCGTCTCATAAAATCTTATGAAGCTGTGATCCTGCAAGAATAAAGATGAAAAAAAAAAATTAAAATTAATAAAAAATTCAACTAGGAGGGCTATCCAGACAGTAAGTGTCGTAATCCTTGGCATCGTACTAGCACCATTTTCAAAGCTTTGTGATATCCATCTGCTTCTTGGCAATGGTTTACAATGTCTCAAAAAATCAAGTCACCCACCACACGTGAAGTTCATTTTCTGAACACAAAGAACATTAATACGGCCAAAATCCACCATCAAATTTGAGATTTATGGCAAACAAGCAAGGACGTGAAAACATGCACGATGAAGATCCTTAGTGAATGATAATTTAGTGTATGCCATTGACGATTCCTATGATGCCACTCTCAGCAGATTACCCATAAATTTCACATCTGCGTCACAGGTGGCAACTTTCTATGACAAAGAAATGCAGCACTTGGTGTAAGATTACAACAAATGCCTCAAAGGTGTGCTTTTCAAATACTAGCAAGCACCTCTACTAATGTATTCTTCTTTTTATTTAACGTGCCATTAGAATTTACTTCCTGGATAACCCTCATAAACGAATTTTATATTGCTGAGGAAAACACTGCTAACGTTTTGGACAGAGCCATCCATTCTTTACAATTTTTTGGCTTTGAGAAAGTACAGGCTGTGTCTGAAACATCAGCAATTTTTTTAAAATAGTTTTACGAAATTGTTACCTCCAAATCTTTAAGTTATGCCAATCTAAAGCAGTTTTTGTTTTTTTAATATACACTATCAGAAAATGAAATAATAGATACCAATAAGGAATTGCTGCACGATCATGAAATTTTACATATGTTAATGGTATCCTATGGAGAGCGATCAGTTATCACTTCTGTACACAACCAGTGTTGTACCAGGTCCGTTAAAGATCATTCAGCCAGTGGTGATGCTATTTATAAGGTCAGTCCAAAATGGTGTTTTCCAGCACGATATTACACGACATCCACTTCAGGGTGGAATCAACTTCCATACCCTGGGACAATAAAAAGTGTCTCCAGTCTCCACAAGCAGCAATGACTAGACCCGATTTACACATCCAGCTTGAGGATGTTTGGAACTCAATGCCCCAAAGAGATATCCAACATCTGTACGACAGACTGCATGCCAGAATTTCAGGGTGTCGCAATTCACAGGGGTACTAGTTACTAAGCCTCCTGCCACTCGAAAAAAATTATGAAGTAAACAAAGTACAGCACGGACCCAGTCGAACGCAGTGCCAGATTTCAGCAAGTCAATTTTAGCAAAAGCTCCATTTGACGCATTAAATCGTGAGTAAGCACAAACCCTGGTAGTAAAGGACGGTTATCTTCATTTGAGGCAGTGTTTATGTTTATGCTGAAAGTGAATGATCATTACAGTTTTTAGAAGTAGCCATACACTTCCGATTGGTTGTAGTCTTTTTAACTTCGCTGTCATGCTGGCTTCTTTTAGCGATGGAAATTCAAGAAATAAACTGAATTTTCTGTGAAGTTTCAAACATACAACCTATATACATATATCATAAATGTCGTGAAATATAAAATAAATAGTCAAATTCAAACCCAAAAGGCGCCATTCTCAAACCGGAAGTAAAATTCGGGAGCCATGCCAAAACCGCATTGGAGCCAATTTTGTATCGATTCAGGCAATGCCATATAAACACCTACAGGGTGATTCAGAAAGGTATGTCAAGAATAAAATACCATGTACAGTTTGTAGCGGGAAACAAAATTTTTCCTTTAAAAATGGGCCCGGAAATGCATCCTTACGAGGTAGGAGTGACATTACAGTAGGTATTCAAAATGCCGACCTTGAGCCTCGATGCAGGTGTTTAGTCTGTGGATGAGATTCTCGCGAACTCTGGTGAAGATGTACGATCTGGAAAACGCTGTTGGTAAATCCTTTCCGCTTCAGTAGCATTACCCTGTGCGTGTCCGCCAGCTCCGCATTAGTCAAGTGATCCATTGTACGACAATGGAGTTACATGTTTCGTTTCCTTTCTTTTAAAGGAGAGAACACAAACAATTTACATGTTTAGATCCTAATTTACATGGATACTAGCATTGCCGTCCGGGTAACGCACATCCATTCCTACCTCGTACAAGTTTCATTATCTCTGTAAGGATGCATTTCCGGACCCATGTTTATAGGAAAAATGTTGTTCCCCGCTACAAACTGTACATGGTATTTCATTCTTGACCTACCTTTCGAATCACCTATATTGGTCCTATTTCTACCAATGATAGCTCTAAATTTGGCCCTTTGGTAATGATGTAACAATGTTTCAGTCAGCAGGCTTTGTTTTTTAGGTAGTGTTGGTTCGCGTGGGTCGTATTATATTGTGCTTTAATAATAATTGAAACCAGGATTTCAGGCTGGATCATGTGATCCCAGCCATAAAGGGAAAACTTTCTTAATTTATGGGGGAGTGAGGTTTAATTATAATAATAAGAAAAAAGTTTATGTATGAAAAAGTAACGTAGATTACATTTGCAAAATAAAGGAATGTATGAAAGGATTAGAGGCTTGGTATTAAAAATGTGCCTAGTCTCAGTTACTGCCCGGGCTGACACCTGCAATTTTCAATATAGGCTAAGGGCCTCTAACCGAGAAAATACAATACGTGTTATTATTTCATGTAATATAAATAACTCCAACAAATTATTTGATCACTAGTTTCACTAAATCAGAATTTATATTATTTGCAATCAAAAACAGTACAAATAACCCAAAGTTATTTATATTCATGTTATATTAATGAGAGTCAAGAACCGACCTGGCCTAATTTGATACCCACCAAATAGGGAGGGTCAGCTTAATCCCTTGCAACATGCATTAGGGATTGGTAATGCCCAAAGAAGTGTACTTATATCTCTAATTTCTTAATGAATTTATCTAAATTAAAATCAGTTAAATTGACAATTAAGCTTACCAATAATTTTTTATATTTTGGCCGCCTTTTATAGTCTTTAGTGAGACTGGAAAATTAAAAAAAAAAAAAAAAAAAAAAGTGTGAGTTTTGTTACATGGCCATTTATTTTGTAAAAACAAGTCACCAGATGGATAAAAATTAAACTCTTACCAGTCTTTCACAAATGAACAAAATTCTAAAGAAAAACCCTGGTTGGGAGGTAAAAGAGGTGGATCGTCTTGCAAAACTTTTGTTAGAACTTCAAAATCTGTTTTGCAATCTTGATAAGGAAATTTGCCAGTGGCTAATTCAACCTAAATCAAGAAAGGTGAAGTAAATTTACTCAGATTATAAAAACTATATAAGCATTGCTAATTTCACAATTAGATAAATATAAACAAACAAACATAAACATGCACATATAAAAACTCTTTGAAATTTGCACCCTGATTAAGAAAAATTAGCATTTCTGCAACCAGCACTCAGTTTGCTAGTTAAATACAGTCTAGGCTGTCTAAGACGGTCTCCTCCAAGACGGACTAAAATTATAACGGTCGAAAATTATGTCGCCCGGATTTGGGAATAGGCTTTCCCATGTTAAATTGTATGCCTATAACAGACTCCTTATAACAGTCACAACCTTATAAAGGACCAAAAAATGTGGTCCAAAGACAGCACGGTAATCTCCTTAACGGACTTTACGTTCGTTAATGGACCTTGTTCGTGAGTAACATACCCTCGATCAAGGCATCATTGCTCATTAATGAACGATTTTTACATATAATTTTTTCTTTTCGTACTGAAATTTTAAAGGCATTTTTATATTAAATTTTGGATTATGTTATAAATTTAACTTAATCCACAATTTAATATAAATTTTTTTTTTTTTAAATAAACTCATTTTTCAGTATCTGCAATTTTATTCTCGTAGCCAGTGGCGGTATTGCAATTTTCCTTTTTTTCTTCTTCGAAAACATTTAGTAGCCATGTATTATAAAAGCAAGCGATGCTATTTATTGTAATCTTTAAATTTAAATTAATTATCATTCAAGAATTTAAAGTTTTGATGGAGAAAATATTAAAGATCATTTTATTTATGTTGGGGATTCCCCATTGGGATTCCCTATCGGGGATTTACCATTCCTTACGAGTGTCAGTAGCTTGTGATTATTTATAACAGTCTTGACCGTTATACGTTATAACAGCCATGACCGTTATAATTTATAACGGTCAAGACCGTTATTCCCAAAAAGGACTAATTTTATAAAGGACCCTATTCATGTCGCCCTTGGAAGACCGTCTTAGACAGCCTGGACTGTACATGTATGCATTATACAGTAAAAGTTTTAAGGTATCAGTAAGATTTAAAATAGATCTCTGATATTCCAAGTGTTACAACCAGAGACTTTGTCGTATGGAGACTGGGCATTTGATGATCGGCCCATTCAAATTCTGTAATTCCTATTGGGTGGCGCCTTCTGAAAGTCTGAGCAACATCTATGGGGAACATTCATTATTGATGTCATACAAGAAACTGCTGCAAGTTAATAACTGACATCAAACCTTTACCATTATTGTTACCCTCCCACATAATTTAGCAGCCCAAATTTTCCTCATATTTTTATTTGAAAAAAAAAAAAAAAAAGAGAAAGAATTGAAGCTTTGAAGGTACAATCTGCTTTGGTATTATGGAACCAACCAGTTTCGGCTTTATTTCCCACCTTCATTAGGGTTAATGTAAGCCTAATGAAGCAGGCAATAAAGTTGAAGCTGCTTACTTTCATAATGTGAAATCATGTAGCTGTAAAGCCTCAATTCTTTATGTCAGAAAAATCTGTAGAAGAGAAAAATCTCGTCGATGAAGAGAAGGACGAAAATGAGCAGTAATTGTCACAGGGCCAAACCACCTTATACAAATAAAACTTTGCCAGCAGTAAGAAGTTAAACACACAAGCTCGTCCCATTTCCTGTCCGAAACTGAAACTATTACAGTAGTGCCATCTGAACGATTGAGCAACATCAACGAGCCTGTTGCATGCCGGGAGTCGTGAAATGCATTACAGGAAGTAGAAGCTAATACCAAGTCTCCTTTTATAAAGGTCGCTGGTTACAACGGTAGCTGACCACCACTCTTGTTTAACCAATTGTCAAAAAAATACATCGAGGCACAATTTAAGGTACCCTCTAAGTATGTATTAATTTCATCCGGTTCTGCTGTTTGCCGTTTCAGAGAAGTTAGCTGCACAAAATTGGACACATACGTACAAACGTATTTTTTTTTTCTTTCAAAATTTCAACATGTTTTCAAATCACGAGTTTTTAAGTCAATTTCAGGGAGGGGAAGGAAAAAAAAAATTGAGCTGGTGAAATGAACACATTCACTCTTAGTGAATGGTAGAGCAATAAAATTAAGCCCATATGAACAAGGTGTTATTTTATATCTCATGAATGTACATTTCAATCACATTGCAAACATTTTGCAGAAGGATGACAAAACTAAAGACTGACAGACTTTAATAGAAATTTAAAATGAATTGACTGATCAATTAAAAGCATGTACATTAGTACACAGGGTGTCTACAAAGTTTCTAAATGTCAATTTGGTGACTTTTTGGGGACGTCTTAAAAAAGTTTCCTGACCCAAATTAATTACTTTTAATGCCAAAAAAACTAAGTAGAGCATTTTTTCCGGACTAGAGAGACCAGATTTTTTTACATGACGAAATTTTAATTCCGTGACTCGGAATTTTCATGACCCATTTTCCAATTTCGCTACTTTTTTGGGACTTTCGTGACCTGTAGACACCCTGGTACATTAATGAAAACGGCCAATTATTTTGACCTCACTTACAGTTTGTATAATGATGAAATCTCATATACAGAACCAACAAGTATCATTAACGAGGCATGTTTCTATTTATATTACCTTAGATATCACAGATGGATATATTAGGGCATGTAACATTGTCTTAGAGGGGTGTCCAAAAACTTTTGATCACCCAAGTTTAACACTGAGATCATAAGGAACTGATTATAAGATAGTACAGTATAGTATCAAACTGGGAGTATTTTTCCTTTCATGCATAAAGAAGGGATATAAGATTATTTGGTGAATCCCCCCCCCCCCCAGCTTAATCTCCTCACTTGTTATAAGGTAAAGATGAGAACACATGAAAGAAATTTCATAGAAGACTCATCAGAATTTTCATGTTTACAAATATATAAGTCACAGGCATATAAGTAAATCAATTGTTATATAATCAGGGATCATATTATTAATATTTCATATAAAATTGTAATTTTTACCAAAGTATACAGTTATAATTTTATAACGTCCATTTTACAATACAATTGGTTTATTAATGTTTAGATATATAATCGATTTTCATCCTTTCAGACATCATCAGTATTTTCAGTATACTGATGGTGTCCGAAAGGATGAAAATCGATTATATATCTAAACATTAATAAACCAATTGTATTGTAAAATGGATGTTATAAAATTATAACTGTATACACTATACAATACAACGTGTGTAAAATAATGAATCTTATGAATTTTACCAAAGTAATTCCTAAGCTCCACACGTCAGCTCTAATATCGTAGTCAGGTCGACTAGGGTCAGGAGGATCTATCCTTTCCGGCTGTAATGGAAGTAATTCTTATGTAAAAACAAATAAAAACTAGTCATTCCAGGCTAAAGTTATTTTGTTACATTGCTACTTACTGCCATGTATGCTGCACAGCCAGCACTCCTAGTCTTTGCTTTGGAGTCCACTAACCTGCCACTTATTCCAAAATCGCAAAGTTTAACAGTACCTTTCTCATCTAATAAAATATTTGAGGGCTTAACATCTAAATAAGAAAATAAATAAATAAATAAAACAGAGGACAAAACTCAATGATTAAACAAACAATAAATTCTAAACAAGGTATTGGAGTTCCTAAGAGTGGAAGAGGAGGCATCATGATAAATTTGAATACATTTGAACTCGATAAGTGGATAGCCTCGGGACCTGAAGAAATTATCCACGTATCCGGAGCAGGGATTTTCGTTAAAAAAAAAAAAAGTACATTACTCAACACTAATTTATTTAAACACAGTATAAAACTGAGATATATAAGAATTTGGAGTTATCAATCAATAAGAATGTAATGTACACAAGTTCCATTAGAAGTGGCTTTCCAATAGAGTGCCATTTCATCTGCATTGAAAAGTCACATGGACGATAAGCCTTGATGATATCCGGCAGCATCACCACTATTTCTGTGAACCACTTGTCTACTCCAAATGCATGAGCATCTAGCTTCTCACCATGTTGAACTTTGAATTCCAATCGACAATCAAACCGTGAAGTGTACTAAATTCCAAATGACCCCTTATGGACTTTATGTACAAGTGTAGTGGTTGCAGTGCTATTACTGACTAATCAATGCCCATTGGCTTAGAGGGAAATGAAAAGTGGCTATTATAAACGGAGTACACACATTTGAGAGAATGTCTCTGCCAATCACGCCTCACATACACGTTATTTTCAGTTATTTTATCCACTTAACCGGAGTTACAACAAATTTTAGCATAGAAATTTATCCACCTAAGTGAATTATCCACTTAGCGAGGTTCAACTGTACTTGGAATTCCAGACAGGGAAAGGCTTTATATAGGTCCAGAATTTTGCAGTACATAAGGCATTGCAAATTATTATATACATTAAAGACTGTTCTTACAAAATGTGTAACCAAAAATTACAAAACTTTCCTTTTCAAGTACTGTATATTGATGGTTTATCAAGCATAATACTTTCTACGCTTCTAAACTGCTTTAGCAACAGTAAATAATAACACTGTTAATGTAACTGATTGAAAACATTTTTTTTTTTTAAAGATAATCAATGTGTTTTATAAATTATAAACTAATAAGATGCTACGTACAAACTTATTAAATTTAACATTAAAAAAAAATTAAATTAAGCTATCAATTTAAAATCTTATTTAGATTACGTACAATATTACACACTTACAATGAAAATGGTTAGAGCGAACACCCGCATATAGCGGGAAAAAAAAATTCGGTCCTGGCCCCTTAGTCCATTTTCTAAGCATTTTTATACATTTATTGCGAAATGGTTTTGAAAGAAATCCTGTTATATCAAAGGTAAATTGATGAAATTTGTTACGAAATTAGCACCAATTGTCACCATTAAGTTGGTCCTATATGTGTCCGATCATGCTTTAACCAAAAGCCAATCGCTGAACAACGCCAAAGAAACCAAGATAGAGCGAGGAGAGCGAAGAAAGCGACAATGACAAACAATTTTTGATAATTACTTTAAATTACACAAGTTTATAAATTAAAAAACTTATAAACAGAAAACATCTTGGACTTTTTTTAAAGGTCATTAAAAAAATTGATTAAAACACTGATTAAGCCTAGTTTTAATACATTTTTATTACATTTTGGATATAACAAAAAGAAACCTTGCTCCCTTGGATTTCACTATAAGCAGGTAATACTGTAGTAATTTTCTTAATAGTTATAAATTCAAATTACCTCTATGAATGACTCCATGTTTTTCTTTCAGGTAATTTAAAGCTTTCAGTATCTAAGAAGCAAATTCAAAATTCATTTATTTTTCTAGTGTTATAATTTTATTATCAATTATTAAAAAAAAAAAAATAACAGTTTTCATATACTCTAGCTCCAAAAATGTTTAACATACAGTTAATAACCAATAAAAATTTGCATCAACTTCTAACAAGAATGATCTTCTGATTTTTAACTGTGAGAACTAATGGGTTGTTGCAAATGAAATAGCTAATTTATGAGTTACAGGAAAAGCAAAAAGGAAAAAGAGCAATATGACCATAATCAAAGCAATCTATCTAAATAATTCAGGTTATGGGAACTAAACCCTACTGAATCTATATGGGATGCCATACAGTAAAACTTCAGAACTGAATTTGAGAACCACATATAGGATGAGTTCCCAAGAGTGGTTTAAGAAGCTTGGCTGACACTATCTACCGGTACATCAATATTCCGACATCTGAGGGAATAAATACAACAGTGCATGCAGACTCCTTATATGTACAAAGAATAAGACAAAGACTAATTAAGTGGAAAAAGAATGCATCTCTAATATTTTGTCCACTCAGTGTACAATTAAGTTTTCAGTTCAATTCCAGAATTTAATTATTTTCTTCCTTGTATAATCAAAACATACCACTAAATCTAAACAATTTATGCTAAAACTAATAATTTTTTGAGCTTTTTTTTTTATTACATAAAAACAGAATTCTTAACGTTATGTTACATAATACAGTGGGCGCTGTTTAATGTGATCACGGTTAATGTTATCATTCGTTTAATGTTATTGAATCAAGAATTCCCAACCGGCTTAATACGTGAACATGTTAAAATCATCGTTTAATGTGATCACTACTCCGTTTATTGTTATCATTTTGAAAGCAAGTCTGAGTTTTTCCCATGTATTTCACCCTTGTTCACTTCCTGGTTAAAAATATTCCCGTGTGAAAAAAGGGTTTGGTTTTGATTCTACTATTTGCATGCGCTGTCCACGTGACAGCAACACACAATTCGAGCATATGAAAGTGATGAAGACTGAAACACCGCCAACAAATGCTCAAATGAGAGAAGGTCTACGAATTTTACAGGTGGGTGTAAGACATAGATCAAATGACTTTACAAAGCAATATGAATATGAAAAATTCATTAATGACCTTCTCTGCAAAAATTGTACTAAACAAATGAAGATATATTTTCTAAACCAAAATTAAAAGATTCTTAATTAAAGTACATGTACTTACATTACAATTAAAGTACAATATACTTAGAACTTTATATCTATTATACTACATAATCATAAGAAACACATGTAATTACAATAATAGATACTATTATTTTGATTTTTTTTCTTCTGCTGCATCTTTATTCAATTTCGGCTATTGTTATCAGTTGGTTATTGTTATCACTTCGGCTTGGTCCCAAAGTGATCACATTAAGCGGCGCCCAGTATAGTAAATATTAAAAAAATGAACTGTATTCCTTACAGCAACTGCCATTTTTCCTAATATTTGTTCCGGAATTGGAGATTTTAATCGTTTAAGAAGTTTATCTAAACATGTTGCCATTAATTCCATGCATATCCAAACGTCACTCTGAAACAGAGGAAAGGGAGCAATATTAGATTTAAAATTACTATAAATCTTCTGAAGAATAAAAGTCGAGGAATATATAAATAGTAATTCAGTAACAAGCACATAATACGTACATCAGTAATAAAACAACCTAGACATTTTACAATATACGGGCAATCATGGCTTTTCAAAACCACATCTAAGTCCATGATTATTCTTTTGTTTTCCTCTTTATTTCCAGACCTCCGCATTTGCTAAGGGGGAAAAAAATTATTAATGAATCAAATAATCTTTAAAAATAATAAAAAACAAATTTAATAACAAAAAGAGAATAAACTAGAAAAAGAGAGAAGTCTATTCATATCCCCCCCCCCCGTTTTCGCGCGCGCACACACAGAAACAATTATTTGAAAGATAATGAGATTAAGGTTCTCCCTAGGCCAGCAAACAGTCCCAAACTTAATTCAATTGAGAAATATTTGGGGACAACTAAAAAAATTAATTTTTCATTTTTTTTTTAGATAAGTGTGTGACCACATGACGTACAACTGTTTATCTAATAAATACGAAGGTGTTTTTAAATAAAGAGAATTTCCATTTGATTGCATACATTGAGATGTTAAAAGTCATAGGAGGGTCGTATGCAAATTTTCAGGTGTCGCTTGCATCGTGTAAAAGATGTATAAATAGGTAGAGCAGTATCGGGATAGCTTTTCCCGTTTCAATGATGGTTGATATCCCAGGAATTTTCCTGTTTTTTCGGACTTTCGATGCTTGATAATTTCCGATTCTTCAAAGACCAGGTACACCTATTTACAATTAGTGTGTTGGTTCCTGATATGTAAATATGGCCACTGAATGTCTCAAAGCTATTTTCTTGCATCAAATGCCTCCCTCTATCATTATCCAGGAATCAATACTATTGATCGTATTTATGGTTATGCAATCAATAAATTCTTTATTAAGAAGTCATTCCCAGCAGATTAACAGAACAGCTCCAGTTATATTTCAGATAAATTGTTTTGGTTGATTGTTTTCTTTCATATTATTAAGTAATCAACAAAAACCTTTTCATAATGCAAAAAAGTTTAAGCTTAAGAAAAAAAAAAAAAATTCAAAAAAGTACACAAACAAAACATTAAATAGTCTTTTTTAATAAGTCATTTCTAATTACCTTCACTGCTATTATGGTATTACTAGGCCTGTGAAGCATCCTTACTACATGTCCGCAGGTACCATTTCCTAATTCCCCTAAATGAAACAAGTCAGGAATGTCCGTACGGTACTTCTAAAAGGAAAATAAATAACATCAGTAACAATGATGAATAAGAAATGAATATAAAATGAAATGAAGGTAACATTTAGACTCCTTTTATATGATGAAGACATTTTAAGATTCAGTTAAAAATTATTTTCATTAAATACAGGGCTCGACAAATTCCAAAAATCTGAATAGACAGTTGGCTATCGCTGCAATTTTCATGGTAGCCAACCGAAACATGATATTTGTGTGTCGGTATAATCATGTATATTCATAACATCAATCTTAAATCTTAAAAAAAAGATATATTTACGAAGTTTAAAAATTTTTAAAATGACAACAAAGAATGAAAAATCAATGCACTAAAAATCTTAAATACATAATTTAAACTAAATCTTAATTGCTGAAATTGTCGCTATAATATTCTGAAAGTGTTTCATCAGTTATCACCTTCAAATGTAAGCTGCACCCATATTTCCCTCTATTTTTAATGAGAGCTGCCCGGTCCAAAATTAACTGTGCACAATAAAAAATATACACAAAACAAAGGCCATTTTTGATAAGTTTGTAAGTGGGAAATTGATCGTAAGTGCACTGGAAATAAATAAGCTCCCCCCTCCCCCCTCACATGCACTTGCGCAGCTTAGAGGGAACTATGTCCACACATGATTTTCAGGAATATTAAAATAGCCAAAAATTGAGTCTTAAAAATGAATAAATAAGGCAATTTTATTGAAAGCAACTTACGGTTTGTACATCTTGGTCGAAATAAGCAGTTGTCACATACTGGCTATGTACTTATGAGATTTTTTTAAACATCGAAACCTGGCATTGATGTTCGATTGGATGTGCCTTGCACTTCATATCCCCCATCGGCAGTCATGTGGCGGTTGCCAATAACGCTACTGTCTTATGAGCGCAGGGGCGTTTGCGCGTTTTCTTGAATTAAGCGTTATTTATTATTTTTTATAAAAAGCAATTCAATGTCATTGGATTAATTCTCAAACGAAGTATTAAAAAAATAGAGGTCGAATCTAAAACGTAATTTATTTATTGAAAAAAATAAAATAATAAAAAATCAGAGGTAAAAAAAAAACGCACATGGGATTCGAATCAGGGCACAAGACATAAAATTCCTTCCACCAATAAGACTAACGAACTGGACGACTTTTTTTTATTCATCGCATATTTCACAGATGCTAAAAGCTGGGCTTGACTATACATAACAAATATTTCCTCAACAAGGAACGAAAATCTAGCATAACAATATGTACCGACGGAGTAATCACGAACAGTAAATAGGTAAATAATAAACAGGAAAGAAGGCCACGCCTGCCTTCGTAGCCCCAATAAGAAAGGCCTGCCCAATTCGCGCTGAGGCAGGACTTGGAGGCTGGCAAATAAGTGGCAATTTGAACTTCCCAGGCATGCATTCCACTGGTGTCAGTTAGGAGAATTAAAGTATTGCTCAAACTGGAGCCTCCACGAAAAATTTTATGTAAGAGCTAATTTCGTTACAAATTTAATTTTCCGGTGACTAAGATACAGTAATATAATTAGGCCTTCCGAACAGCTGCCGCATTGGCCAGTAGCCAAGTGGCTACCACCTGTTTGAAAGTTGTAGCCAAAATGGAATTTCTGGTAGCAATTGGCTACCAAAATATAGGATTGGTCAATTTGTCGAGCTCTGTAAATAACTTGATAGAAGAGATTAATTTTTTTAATGACGTGTACACTGAAATTACTGTATCAGGTAACCTTTCATAGTTGAGTGAACAGCTGTAGTGGATTATTAGGAGACACGTGACTGCAGTACAAGTACATTAAATCAGGAAATTTCTACCATCATATACTGCTAGCTGAGAAAGATGACCAAGATGAACAACTTCAAAAGTTACATAAATCTCAAAACATTGCAAGACATACACTCTGGAAAAAATTCCCATCATGTAATCAAGTCATTCCCAAAATTTCATGATTTTCTGATGAATAGCTTTTGCTGTAATGAGCTACGAAATATTAACTTTAATATGCGAAACCCTGTATATAATGGCCAGAATTTGGTAAAAAAGCAAAGTATCCAAAATATATTCTCAACTGGTCACTTATACACTCACATTCCAAACGTCATGGGATAGCACCTAATAACGTGTGGGACCTCCTCTAACCCCACAAAGTGCCACAGTAAGATGTGGCATTGATTCCACAAGTCTGCAGAAGACATCTGAAGACACTGCCAACCATTCCAACTGGAGAGCTTCCTACAATTGCCCATTACGGAGCCACCACCAGCACGCACAGTGCATTCTTGACAACTTGGGTACATGGCCTCATGGGGTCTGTGCCACACACGAGCCCTACCATCAGCTCATATCAGCTGGAATCGAGACTCATCAGACCAGGTCACACGTTTCCAGTTGTCAAGTGTCCAGTCAATGTGTTCATGGGCCCAGGAGAAACGTTGCTGGTGATGTCTTGTTGTTAGCAAGGGCACCCTCGTGGGGGTCTTCTGCTTCCATATCCCATGGACACCAGATTTCGTTGCACAGTTCGCATCGATACAGCTCTAGTAAAACCCTGGTTAAAATCTGATGTCATCTGGCGTAGTGTCAGTTGCCTGTTAGCGGTGACCATCCTACTCAGACACCGTTGGTCCTGTTCATTGAGAAGGTGTGGTCAACCACTGCACTATCCATGGTGGGAGGTAATGCCGTCAAGTTGGCACTGTCGGTAGACTTTTGAAACTGTGGACCATGGAATGTTGAATTCTTGAGCCACCTCCGATATTGAATGACCCATACATTGTGCTCCACATACCAGGCCACGTTCGAACTCGGATAGCACTCGTCATGTAGCCATTGTCACACTGGACATCTCACCCCTTACTCATGACAGTGTAACTAAAAACCTACTGACACTGATTTGCATATTTATACTGTTTGCACATGATGCTACTGCCACTTGAAAAATAATCCACTGCTATCCCATGACTTTTGGTATGTGAGTGTATTGTGAAAGATATTCTCAACTTAATTATTATACAATAAAGAATGTTCAGAATACTTTATAATCATATAAAAATAAAAGAAATTAAATGCTGGAATAGGAGTAAAAAGAATGGCAGAAATCACAAAGCAGAAAAATTTTATGAAGTCACTTCTTGCTTCCATCTCTTCTAACTGGCTAAAAATTTCTCCTTTTTAGAATAGAGTTGAATTCAACTTTGGTGGCAAAAAGCAGGGCAGAAACTGCTTGCTTCCATGATGTCCTCGCGCACTCTCACAGAAAATAAAAATCTTGGACATTCAGCTCACGAAGTTGAAGAGACCAAGGAAGAAAACTGACATGGAAGCACTGATAGAAGAACTTTTCATAAGGTATGAAGTGAACAATTAAATTGAATAAACAGAATTTGAAATAAAAATAAAAACTGATAAGGAGTGAACGAACTATGTAGTGCGTACACTCGGAGTCGACAGCTTTGGTGCAGTATATTAGTGCGATGCAAAAAATGACAAATGGTGCTTGGGTAGCAAACTTCTTATGTCTCCTCATCCTGGAGTTTCTAACATGTGGGACACCTTCAGGAACAGAAAGTAAAAAAGCAGAAAAAAATATGCTCTGGTTTCTACTCTCTTGTTTTCTGCTTATAAACCATGCTTTACTCCATTAAAAAATGATTTCATTAAAATTTGTAAAATGAAAAAAATAAAGAAAATCTGATACAGACTAAAATAATCAACTAAAATGAAGTATATAGCCTTATTAGCTAAAGATATACAATAGATTCACGTGCTACAAATAGGACACAAAAGAATGTACCTATTATTCCTGTAATGTGGAATGCAAAGTAAGTTTCCATTACATTAATAATTAATCACTCTTTATTTCATGCAAATTGACCTATAACTTTTAAAACTATTCTTACCTGCCCATTAATGGTTAATATACCGGTTAACTTCATAATTTCTTGAAGCTTAACATCAATTTCTGAACTAAAATGTCCAAAGAAAAAATAAAGTTGTCAATTTTTATAAACCAATGAGAAATAATTAAGAACATAAATCATGAAAATTATCCATAAAGCCTGAAAATAAGATTGATTTAGTGACTTTTCCAATAACCCAAGAACAATCAAAAAATTAATATTTTTCATATAGCGAATTCCACTCAGTGCTCTGGGGGAGAGCAAGAGTAGCACATATCACGTGACTGCTCTCCTTAAGAGGAAGCAAAGTTATGACGAGTTTCAATTTCAATTAGTAACATTTGACCTCCACGTCCCGAGCTGGAGTACTCTCTCTTGAAGCACGAGCAGCAAGTGGAATGCAGAGTAGAAGCACTCGCGATGCTCCGAGCAGTGAGTGGAACGCCATGGAGCAAATTGAGCAAAAAAAAGAGTGCTCTAGAGCAACGAGTGGAATTCGCTATTAGAATCGTTACAATTCGAATAATACAAAATTAATAATTATAATTAAATTTACGATATTTTATGAATATTATTTTATTTTGATTAATAATATATACCAAAAGAAAATTCAAAAGTCACCTTCATATTTTCAGATATCAATGGCACTAGGAGATCAGGTATACCATAAACCTGAATCAGGTGAAACCACGTTAAGGAAATATCACACAAGTTTGATGCAGATAAACTATTAAAAGTTGAAAAATTGCCAGCTTGAATTTTCAGTTGCTACGAATACTGCCATTGGATTTTATGAGAGCCCATTTAGCAGACAGGTTGAAATTAGCCTGCCAAAGAGCAAAAATAATGTTGCAATAATTCCAAGAGAGCTCACTAAAAAGCTCCAAACCCTTGATATTACTGTAAATAAGCCACTCAAGGCCAGAATTTGTCAGCACTGGGAAAAGTGGATGATCAAAGGACTACATGAATTCACGTAAGGTGGACACATGAAGTGGGGTTCTTGCAGTATAGTCTGCCCATGGGTTATTTCAAGATTCCAAGCTGCAGGACTGCCATTGAAACAAACCGGAAACAAGGATGAAAAAAACAAAACTGAAACTTCTGAAGAAACAAACAGTAATCTCTGTCATGATTACTTGCCACATTTTCATTCAGAATCTGAAGATTAGGATTTTAGATTCAATATTAAATTGTAAAATATTTTTCTAAGTTGTAAATACAATATTTCTAGAGTAAAATTCTAATGGCAGTTTCTTTCCAAATAAGTTATTTGGACATTACTTATAATGACAACTTGTATAGAAGAAAGGAGGATGAAGACTAATATCCAAGCTTTTAAAACATAGCTAAATGCTTACTTTCACCAAGCTTCAAAAGCACAAATAAAGATTTGAAAAGGCGACAAAGCAGAAATATATTTTAAAAGGCAGCAGATGAGCGCTATGCTAAAACATCTTAGGGGCAAATAGCATAAAGAGTGGTTTACAGTTTACAATCAGTAGTTTGTAAGAATATAGCTTTTAAACCAATTAATATAGTTGAATAAAGTAAAATGCAATTTGATAGTCTAATCAATTCTCTAGAATCTTTTCTCAATTGTGTGTCGACATATTCCATCCATGTTATGGAAAATTTCACATTGTTTGTACTTTTTTTTTACCAAGTGGCTTTCATGACACCATTGCAAACAAAGGAGTCTGTGACGTGGGGTCAATGGCAGTCTTTTCAATGGATGATATAAGCGTAGGCTGAT
This sequence comes from Rhysida immarginata, assembly GCA_023313115.1. Classification (NCBI taxonomy): domain Eukaryota; kingdom Metazoa; phylum Arthropoda; class Chilopoda; order Scolopendromorpha; family Scolopendridae; genus Rhysida; species Rhysida immarginata. The sequence continues at coordinate 143,775 of JAHWFO010002669.1, forward strand.
GGCGATCATTCGATGAATATGGGAACTCTAGGGTGTCCTGAACATCATGATAAAATATGTGCAGTAGGAGAATCACAAATTAACAAAAACTGAAATAGATTCGTAAGAAATAAAAGTGGATACAGACTGCTTTGACCCTGAAAGCAGTAGATACTTCGGGTGGGGGGTAGGCTGTTCTTTGTCAAAGCAAAAATATAGAAAAATAAAGAGGCTGGTGTAACTACTACCGCTCAGCATATGGAACAGCAGTGATACCGCTAGGCAAAATCAGCATGGCACAGCGCCACGCTGCCCCTCGACCCCGCTGCACAAACGCAAGAAACTGAAACCAATAAATGCCAACAGTGTGCGGCAAGTATTCATTGGAGCATATCATCGTGGCATGAGTGATTTAAAGCCTAAACATTTTAATTAAACTGCTACGTACATTCATTTAAAATATTAACTAACTGCATCAGTTTAGTTAGTAGCCGTGATGACCTGTTTATCGCGTTATTCCTTGTGCTTTTTTTATCCTCTGCGCTGACAAGTCGAGCCTTTTGTATTTGTGTGTGGTGGTTTCCTGTGGTCGCTTTACTGTCAAAACAAACAACTTCATCCGTGAGAAGAAGCATTCCTCAATAAGCAATCATTGTTTAAACTAGCATTAATAAAATGTTGAGGGATAATACAGATCAACTGTATAGGTATAAAGTTTAAAAATCTTAATGCAATCATTATTCGCAATTTTATCCTGCAAAAATAGTGCATAAATTGTTGAAAAATATACTTTAAATATTATTGAGGACTATGCCACCAGATGATGTCTTTTCGTGGCATCACAAAGTAAGGAAGAGATTAGCCTAGAAGAAATTAGAAAGCCTTAACATGCCCTAATCGCATACAGATTTCGAAGTTAGCATTATGCCTTAAAAATATAAATGTAGGTCACTGAAATGCCCATGTACTTTTATTAACTTTAAAGCAAGAATTTAGCTGCATTCAGTGCCCCTTTCAGACACTGGGAACAGTCAACTCTATACTGCCTTGCTTACCAAACTACACTATGCTTTGTGTGATAAGCGACAGAGTGACCAAGTCTGCCTTCTTCATGACAATGCAAGGCCACACGTCGCCATTGCGGTCAAGGAAAAAAATCGCTAGGTACGGCTGGGAAATCATGGACCATCTGCCATACAGTCCAGATCTGCGCCCTCGGATTATCACCTCTTCGGCCCGATGAAGAAGGCATTGGCTGACCAGCACTTCTCGTCTGATCGTGAAGTGCAACATGCTGTGCGGCAGTGGTTACGCCCTTTAGCTAATGACATTTTATGCAGCTGAGATATCCAAATTGCTGTTATACCCTATTCACACTACAAATCTTGATCATGATCAGAAATCTAGTGTGAGCGGAACGTGATTAAGTGAAACCTGATCATCATGTTCGAAAAGTGTGTAATTTCACACATGTTTCTATAACCTGTTCAAATCTTTACACATGTTCAAAGCTGATCAACTCCCAGAATTCATTGCGCTCGACAAGGCTTTTCATAATGGCGGAAAAATACAGCTTCGATGTTTATTTAAGAGTTATACGAACTAATTGCACCGTCGTGTCATGAATAGTTAACGTAGAAGGAACTCTATTTATTCAAGAACATCGGTTATGAACCGAAACAAGAAAGAAACCAAGTTTTTTTTTAATCAGAGAAGATTAGGTCGGTGGTAAAGTGCCTGTCATTAAAAACTCCACTGATCCCATCTAGCGGCAAAAATTATAACTCTGATCGTGATTAAGATTTTGCAGTGTGAACGCATGGATTTATTGATAAAGCTTGAACATGATTCACCTTGAATGTGTGTAAAATTATCATGATCAAGAATTATAGTGTGAACAAGGTATTATGGTGGGAAAAATGCATTGCATCTTGGCAAGAAAACGTGAACTCGGCCTTATTACGGGGTTGTAATTTTACATCTTCATGAATAATATGGTTTACTGATGCACGTCGTTGAGCTAAGAGTCCTTAGTGCTGTTTCTATCAATAAAATTGGTAGAGACCTTACAACACAATAAAGGGAGAACAGAGTTACCAACTAGTTTTGCCATTTATTCCCGGCTTTATCAAGGATAACACACTAGAGGCTACATGCACCTTATATGCATAAATATGGTACAAAGTGATCCACATGATTGGATAAAGAAATGACAAAGTATACAAAGTTTGGGATTGAAAGCAAAGGAACAAAGAAATAACGAGTAGTATAAAATAAATAATTTCGAAACATTCGGAAAAGATACGAACGGCTATAGAAAGAACCAACAGAGAGTCATGGTAACAGTATAAAGCTAAAACAAATTAAATAAATAAATAAAATGGGAACAAGAAAAGGAAAGTAGTGTATCATATGCTGAAACGTGGACCTAAGAGAAGACTCATCCGGTTGTCTATTAAGGCAATACATAATGAAAATTCAGTATACAAAATTAGATATATTACAATAGGTCAGATACACACTAGGACTAGGACATGTAAAATTTTATGAACCATGTGCATTTTAAACCCATGCTAGGATATTTTAACATTATTTTTATATAAATCAATTATACAACCTCTGACAATTAAGTTCGGTGAATGAGTTCACACAACAAAATGCAAAACAGATAGAGCCACATTTACTTTATTGTCCTTCGAAATAATCACCCTGGAAGGCAATATACTTTTGGGATCGGGTGTATAAGTCCTGGAAGCTCCTTAGGGACAGCTTTAAGTCCACGTGTCACATTTGTTTGAATGTCTGGAATGTCCGCAAATCTGTGTCCCTTTAAGGCCCGTTTCAGGTGTGGGAACAAGAAAAAGTCTGCCGGTGCCAAGTCTGGTGAATAAGGTGGATGAGCTATGGATACGACCCCTTTGTTGGCCAGAAACTGTTGCACGATTACGGCAGTGTTCCTCTTTGACCCATTATCCACAGTTACGTGCGCACGCTACACCTTCAACTGAAGAAACGAGCATCTGCTAAACCATTGCACGCACAAACGTGACCTGTCTGAACTTGCTTAAACAACTACTGGGCTTGTGTTCACATGCATTGTTACTCGTGTAAAGCTCGCACAGATTAGGGTGTGACGTCATTCACCGAACTTAATTTTCAGAGGTTGTATATTTTTCGAAGTTCAGTTAATAAACTAAAAATACTTAATTTAGTAAGATTTAATAGACTAAAATAGATCACCAGACATTGCAATGGTAGCTGACCACCACTCTTGTTATAATACAAACAATGTCATTTTTCTTGAAAAAATTAACCAGCTCTCAACAATTTCTGTAATGCAGGCTGTGATGCAAAAGTACAAAAGATTTTCAGTTTTAGGGAGATATCCTTTAGCATCTCCCTCAAGCTCAAAATTCACAATTTTGCAAAATTAGTTTGGCTTATATTTTTGGTTATGTCAACTTTTAGTCATTTGCATCCTTCCAGATGACTATTACCTTTACACATCCCTGGGAAAAACCAACATCCATAACTCATGGATTTGAGAACTAGAAACGAGAGATCTCAACTCTTTCAATCATTAGTGAATGAAATTCTCTCTCTCTCTCTCTTCCATCCCTTAATGGTATTGACAATGTTAAATAACCATATAACCAGGGTATCTACTGTATTTGAAATTTAATCTAGGAGGTGATCAGCCTACCAAGGCTTAACTTGGTCTTCCAAGCTTGTTAGGAATAAATTAAGCAACAACATCCATGCTCTCAGCAGGATTCAAACCCACTGGCCCCGAGAACGACAAGACCTGCGCTTTAATGCTCTCGGCCACTGATCATATATGAAAAAATTTAAAAGTTTAAATATTGGCAAGTCACTGATATGGGTTAAACAAAACTTGTGAATTATTTTATCATGATAATGTTTTAAGGGTGGACATCTATCTATAAAAAACATGATGCAAAAACTGACACCAAAAAGTGTTACGGAAACAGTTTTGCATTGTTGTTGCACGTTTAACCATTGTTGGCGCCGGCTTGAATCAAACGCCGGAACTGAAAAGTCACCTGACCATTGTTGTCTGACCAACAATTTTTCTTCAAATCTTTACTACGGATATATTATGAAACCTATTAAAGTGTGGTACAGATAGCGCAATTACACCACGCAGTCTTACCTAGCCGTGTAATAGCCGAATGTTTTGCTTTCAGCATTTTGAATGAAGACTAATGAATGCTAGTGTATTGGAATAAACTCTTTTCCATTACAATAAATATATTCTATTATTCACAATTTAATTCATAAGTTATTATTTGGAAGCATTTAGATTTTTTTGATGGTTTTTGAAGTCTTCGACTTATCTATAATTTAAGCACTGGTTGAATTTTTATGTGCTTTGAAGTGCTATATTTATTTCTACAGATTCCTTCCTCTCTATACGTGCCGGCTAAAAAAGAGCGTTACGGGTGATGCAATAATTTTAATTTTTCATCATACAAAATACACTCGTTTTGTGATTTTAGATAACTTGCACGTGCCATGTTTGTGGTCCCGCATTCGATTGTGACCACAGATGCAAGTAAGAAGAGGCACCTTAAACATAGACACTGTTTACTTGACATAGCGACGGACTCGATACCCGCAGTTATTTTCCCCCACTTCAGTTATTCTAAGCCCTAATTCAGTATTACTGATGTACATGATTCTGTAGACTCGTCCGTTGATAAATAAATAAAAGGTTTATGTACTGTATAATATATTTATATATTTGTTGCATCTAAAAACATTATCATGATTCAATGTTTCGGATTGCAGATTCGAAACTAAGTGTCCTTTTTATTTTATAGCCACTTTTATATTTTTTTAGCAAGTACTTTTGCCAACTCAAAAATTTTATCCCACTAAAACTGAGCAAAAAATCAACTGAATTGAATGAAATTAAATCTGCTAAATTCAGTAGATTTTGTATAATTTTAGAGTAAAATCACTAAATTTAGTGGAATATATGCCATGTTGCTGAAACCGAGGCCAACTAATGCACGTGCCAATCACCAAACATCGGTTAATGACATAACCAACTGTTACCAAACGCAATATTTAATAAATACGAAAAAGCTGTGCATAACGTCAACATTTATGGCTTATAAAATTACCCGTACATTGACTTCCAAAAGGCAAATCAATAAATCACATTCCCATTAAATAAATAACTAAGCTCCCTAGGAGTATTTCAAGAATAGCCCCACCAAAGAATGGCAATTAGGAGATATTATGGTAAAGGTAATTTTTTTTTTTGCCACAGACTTTCGCCACTTCGATTTTTTTGGTGCCATTGACAAAAGTGGCTGGCAATCAGCAGCACAACCCCTGGAAATACTAGATAAATATTTCAGATACCAGGTACCAGTCTTCAGTGGAAAAACAAAAGTGAAGAGAAAATAGTAAGAATTAAAAAAGTTACTTTAATTATTTTTTCCCCCCAAACTAGAAAATCAGTTACAACTATTTGCTTCAACACATAACTGACTTCGCACAACTAAAGATAAGAGACTGGTGTTGGAAGAGCACTGTATCCAATCTGATCACTACTGTATGTATCTCTATCTCATTGTTGCGTTAGTTCATTGTTGCCATACACAAAGAGAGTTACATAACTTTTTTTTTTTTTTAATACATGTAGATGAAATTTAAATATTCAAGTTTAGAGGGAAATTTTTGGGAGAAAAAATGTAAATACAGACTCAAATTGCAGAAAAATCACATATGATATTATGTGATGATAAAAGCTTTAAAAAAATCTAAAAACGAAAAAGTAGTCATTCATGCCTGGATTTGAACTGGCAATCTCAGATCTATTGCAGACAGACATAAAAACATATAAATTATTTTATTCTAATTATATACTTAAAGCCAATTTCATACAGCTTCTGTTATGCTGAATACGAAAATTGTAGTTAAAATATTGAGAAATGATTAGAAAATATAATAAAATCAATATTAGAAATGTGAAACCACTCTCTCAAAAAAGGCAGTGTGTGCCTTCGTTCACCACTGATGATGATATCATCCATAGGCCCTTCACCTGTTAAGAGTCACCCTATGCAGGATGACTATTTGTCATCTTGGTCCTTTTTACAGATGGTGGTATCTGCACCCCTTCCATCCAACACTCCTATCCAGTTTGTGACCAGCATAGTGATTGAGGACTTGTTAACGAATGTTGCAAGGTGGCTGCAGCAGCCGGGACCGACAGCTAACGTGCCCTCCGAAGCATGGGGGGAGGTTATGATTATATGTCACTAATGGTCACCCATCCAGTGACTAGCCATGCCTGATGTTGCTTAACTTCACAGAACTGCCGTGAAAGGCCACCAGGCCACGGCCTCCCCGACTCCATTCACCACTACACTTAGCAATTATATGGATCTCTACTCGGTGGTCTTTCAGGGTTGTTTTTTTTTTTCTTTTTTTTTATTCCATCCATACAAATTTCCCCCAAAAAATCAGCACCCACTCTCCTGTACATTATAAAAGAAAATTACTAAAAATGTTTTCTCCTTTGTTCACCTGCTTTTACCAATTAAAGTCCTTTATTTTTCTGCATAATGAATAGGCTTAGGGCGTTTCCATAAAGTCCGAGTGCTCACGTGGTACGATTGGAACTGAAAGGTACTAAGGATCCAGTCTCAGCAACGTGATGATAAACAACAACAAAGGTGAGCTGAAATGGATATCCATATCTGCCTGCTTGCAAAATGGATATCCTGCCATGGTTAAACAGAATACCTTTCAGTTAACTCACTACTACACAAGTGAAACGTTGAAGACAGACTAACCACAAATGCACCCAACTGACAAATGTAAACAAGTCCCCATGGCAACGCAGTGCCATCTGGTTGGTTACAAACTCCCGTTGATGGATTGTACTTCACACTGCGTTGAATGTAAACTTTCATTTTAATATCTCAAAATCTAAAGATTTTCAGGTCGATGTTCACATGGACCATGTTTTTTGTTTTGGTGTGAGGAAACCACTTTCAAAGTTTGTAAATGTATTTTTAATACACCTTGTTGATATGTATTTAGGCATCCCTGCTAGAGCATAACCTTTTCCCTTCACCTTTTGTGCAGTAAAATCGCTTAGAACAAGTTTTTGCAAGAACATTAACCATCCAAATAAAATAAAGCCTTTTTCCCAATTTTTCAGGTGCAAATAGAATCTAAATTGAGAAAAAGTTTTAAACGCACATCAATTTAATTCCACTTGACCAGGCAGTCTGGTCTCACTGTGCGTGACCGATCGATCACAATGAGCAAAGTAGACGTTGTATTTAGACAGGATTTTATGAACCAAGTTAGTGTTCTCATACTGTGCAGGCACAGATTTGCAATCTTCTCACTGGTTGCTCTCACCAATATATTCACAATATTCCAGACTAAATCAAACCATAAAATGCCATTTATACATTTCTAGTTTTTGTTTAATTAATGTTAATTTTAGTAGCAGATTACATATAAACTAGAATTAAGTAAATATAATCTATATTTTGTACAATAACAATTAAGAAATAAGGTAAAGTTTACACAATCTTCATGGGCTAATTTTTTGCTAAGTTAAATTCAAATAGATCCAAAGGCAGGGGTCGGAGTGATGGAAATAGAAACATAAGGACCAAATTTTGCTTAAATTTCAGGACAATTTCAGGACATTATAGTGTTTTGAAAGCTATAAAAAACCAGTTTAGAATGCGTGTTAACTAAAAGCATCGTTACTGTATACGTTAAGTCGGTCGTTCTGTCGCCAATTCTGTTAGATTTTTTTATTTTGACTTCAGATTCGAATAGAGCATCTAAAAATAAGTAAAAGTTATACATGGCCGTACCCAGGGAGGGGGGGGGGGGCTAAGGGGGTTATGCAGGCCCTCCCCCCTGAAATTGACAATCCTGCCAACTATAATTATATTTTTTTTATAATTCTGTTACTTGGGGGACCCCCCCCCAGCTAGAACAATAGGGCCAGCTCCCCCCCTCCCCAAAATAAATTTCTGGATACGGCCCAAATGTCTGGGAGCATGGCCAATATGACAGCTAAAATTAATTATTTTGGCCAGCTTAAAGTGCCAAAATGTTTAACTTTAACCGCTATTTTAGCCATTTTCCCGAATGGATAGGACACGTGTGCCCATTATAACTTTACTCACTTTTTGATGCTCTATCCGAATTTGCAGTCAAAAAAATAATGGCACCATCGACTTCACAAAACCAGTAAAGATGTTAAACACTTTTTGTGATTGATAAATCATTTATTATTCACAAGTTTGGAACCGGAAACAAAATGCACCAGTATGGAATGGAAAAATCCCTCATCACCCAAAACGAAGAAGTTTAAGGTCACTCAGTTGGCATGGAATGTGATGACCACAGTGTTTTGGGACAGTAAAGGCATCCTACTCGTGGAATTTCTGCTCCTGGTTCAGTCACTGCAGCCACATATTGCAGCCCTGACGAAGTTACAGTCAGCCATTCGTAGAAACGTCCAGGTGCTTTGCGAGATGGAGTTCTTTTGTTGGATGACATGCTCGTCCACACAGTGTCAATATCACAGTGGGTCAAATACGGTCCCTAGGTTGGGAATGACTGAAACATCCCCCCTACATCATTCAACTTTCACTTCTTCGGCTTACTGAAGTATCACCTGGTCACCGATTCCAGGATATGGAGAAGGTCCGTTTGAAGGTTTCCAGCTGGCTATGGCACCAATCACAAACCTTCTTCGCTGCTGGCTTTGAGGGACACATGAAACACTGGGAGATATACCTAAATGTTCATGGAGATTACATTAAAAAATAAACCAAATTTCATCAGGTAGCTATTTCAACTTTCATTTCTATAACAATCTGAATGAACTGGAGCTAATTCTCCAAACATCTGTGTTGCAGAAGTTTTCCTTCCATTTTTTCCAATAATTTCATTTCTATGCCAATTTGCGACTTGTACACGGTGACCAAAAACAAATGGTAGATAATGATACACATAATAAATCAGGGTATAGTGATGCATTTTGTCCTTGTGAATATGGGTCCGAATTTGAACATATGAACAGAAATAAAAAAAGCCGCCACCAAGATCAACATTATTAACCCCGACTTAATAACTCATGTTAATAATAATAGGTGATGAAATTCGGAGGAATAATAGGGTACATAAAACTGTGTATACAGATAAAATTTGATCAAATTCCAACGATAGCTTCCGAGTTACGCATTCAAAATCGTAACAGTGCTCACATGCCCCTAATTTTTGAGGGTCCTGTTTGCAAAAGAATTTATTTATGAAACATTACAGAAATTATCAGGATTTTCAGGATTAAATATATAAATTCAGGATGTTTAAGGACGAAAAAAAAAATTTAAGGATTTTCAGGACCCCTGCAAAGGTAATTTAACACCCTCATGGTGGTTATTAACATAACTCTTTATTGGTTAAACCAAGCAAAAGTTTAGCAAAAGCACAGTTGGTTGCAAAGAAGCTTGCCGTTTGGCATCATTCCCTGAACTTTGTTTCGAATGCATCTGTGCCATGTCATCTGAACCTGACCCTGGCATCCATACCCAACTCTGTATTCGAACAGCAATAAAAATTTTTCCATTTATTAAAACAAGTAAGTGGTAAATAATAAAAATTGAACAAGGGGTAAAGACCCTCAAAGCAAAAAAGTAAAGGTGATATTAGGGCCATTAGAAATCTTTCACTTTTTGCTTTGACAAAGGATAATCTCTATCTGAAATATCAGCCTTTTTCAGGGTTTTACCCCTTTTGGGCACCAAAAACAAATTAAAAACTTCCCTATAGAAACCTATGGGAAACAATGCTTTGGGATCAGAATGGATTAAGTTTGGATACTGGGACACCACTCTACTATGCTGAGCTTGGCTTACAGGATCAGATGATAAAACTGATACCAATTTATGTAAATAATAACAGGTTTTGGCATGACTAATTATAATTTTTATAAACTTTTTTCTTATGCTGAAGATCCTTCAGAATTAAATATTTATAAATACATTCTATGAATGAGATTATCACACTTGATTTATCTAAAATTTAAATACAGTAGAACCTCGTTAAGACGTTACCGCTTAATACGTGATTTTCCTTTGAACCCTTACCCTTGAAATCTATTTCAATGTAAATTCAGCCTGTTAATACGTATTTTTTTTTCCACTGATCCCGGATAATACCTAATTTTTGGCTCAAAAAATTAAGAAATTCATTCTAGCATCTTAGTCATGCAATCGTCCGGAATTCTGATTGATTCTATTGGCATAAACAACGAAGCACAGGTTTTTACATAACCCACGATTTCTGATTGGTTCCATCGGGCATCAACAATGACTCACGTGTTCTTCCATAGCCGCAAATTTTGATTTGTTCTCAGTGTGCAGGGTTCTCCCCAGGCCCTTTTTAACGGGCGCGCCGCCCGGCTGATTTTGGCGTCCGCCCGGCTGAAGAATACACGAAAAACTGCATAACACTGCATATTTTATTTGTTTTCGTTTTTAATTTTTGTCCGCCCGGTTATTTTAGCTTACCGCCCACCTGATAAAATTTTCTGGGGAGAACACTGGTGTGTGTATATAAACATATTCCTTAATAAATGATATTCAGCATTTCAATTCTTCACAAGCCTGTTTACAGCATTTTTATATCACTCGTTAGCATTTAGCATTTGGTTAAGTTTCATTTTTATTATTGACATGTCTATATCTCAGAAGAGGAAATGAAATGCATCTTTTACACTGGCATTGTACTTTAAAGAATGTAATTTCTAATAATTGTATACAATCATGTAAACAGACTCAAATAACAGAGTTCTTTCCAGAAAGAAAGAAATAAAACGTATAAAAAGAGGCATGTGTATCAAACTTGTTCATAAAAGCTCAATCGCACTAGGAATGTAAACTAGAATAAATGAGTGATCTACCCTAAAAAATGTAATGCAAACCCATGCAGCTTAAAATCATCTAGCCTTAAAATTTCAGAAACTAGATAATGTTTAAGCTGCTTTTCAGAACTGGGGGGGGAGAGAATCATTGGGATTAAACAAGTTCACGTGGCTCCCAGAATTCCGACGTTGCAGTCTATGCAATAGTTGCCTCAACTTCGTTTGGCAATTAAATTGTTTTGAATCTCACATATGTTTTTATAATGCGCCAATAATGAAACGATCATTCGATTATCATCCGTTTTGTCTGTGGCGAGAGTCTTGCTCTTCCAGACACAGGTAATGGTAATCGTAATACCATATTGCGATTGCATGTTTCCGGAAGGGATTAAATTTCTAGCTTATGTTGTGTAAATGCGAACTGCTTGGCTAGGATTAAATCTGGTTTTTGAGCTAGATAATTATAATCTACACAACACTTTTCAGATTTTTAGCAAATGGACAAAGAATTTTTCAATCCCAGATAATACATGATCCTGGATAATACATAGTTTTTGCTCGGTCCCTTGAAACGCCTATTAACGGGGTTCTACTGTATATGGTAAAGGGATAACAGATCATGATCAATCCAGGTCACATTCTCATTTGCATTGCTTTATTAATCTGGATTAATATCCATAAGATCTAATATCGTTTATTAAAAAGAAAACATTAATAGATTCTCTAATACTTTATATACTTACTGCTCATGCGATGGCCTAGGTGAAGATGTAAAGTTTAATGCCTTCCTAGTTCTTGTTGGTGTATCATTTGGGAATGTACATGGCACTAGAATAAAGAATTTAAAAAAAAATCCATTATAAATTGAAAAAGAAGTGATTTGGGTTACTTATGAATTAAAAAGTTCTTTATGTATTATCGAAACATAATAGATGTACTGTAAAAGTTTCTGAATATTCATGTTGTATTCAATTCCTATAGTAGTGTTCATACTTGAGATTCTGATCAACAAAATAATATTTCAAATCACAATGATACCCAATGTTAGACTTAAAAAGATCTTAAGATCTATATATATTGTAAAGGCAAAGCTGTAAGTGTAGCTTCTATCCATATCATTAGCACTTTTGTATAGAATTTCAGGCAAAGCTTAAAATGTAAATACACCATCATAAAGGAGTAAATACTTAAACAGCAATAAAGTTTTGTGTAGAAATGGCAATAGATTAAGTAGATAATCGCATAATTCTAATATCATAAGCAGTATAAAATAAAATTAGGAGAAAATAAAATTAAAAAAAAAAAAAAAAGACCCAGTGGAGTGAAGTGAATGGGCAAAATGGTTTTTATAAGCGAGAGAGTTTTTGTTTGATAACAGAGGAGAAGCGATGAGGGTAATATTAATTTTCTGTAGGGTTATAACTATTATTTTTGCATTCCAAAGTAATTCACTTACGATTCTTAGGTCTAGATCTCGTACTATGTCGGGGACTGGTTTGCTCTAAGCTTAAGTCACGCGGCAACCGATCCCGATTGCGGGCTTCGTTTTCTGCTTTCAATCTAGCTTCTAAACTCAGCAGTTTACTCTGGAAAGATGTCATAGTCGCCATCGCTGCCCTCTCTTTCTCTTTGCTCTTCCTTGACAAACGAAACAGGAAATTTGCAAATAAGCATGTTAGTTTCGTATCTGAAATAGAATTTAATTTTTATAACTGGTTTATATATGTAATAAATATTATTCGAAATTTATAAATATTATTTAAAATTATAAATATTATTTAAAAATTAATTGCCGTTTAATGTTTACTTTATCTGATAAACTGTATACGAAGCGCTGGGCAAGTGCGAAACTACTCATCTCTTCCTTCCTGCAAGTTCTCTTTCATATTCTTTCATATCAAAGAAGTGTGGAAACGATTTTGCGTTGTTTTTGTTTGTTTTGTTGTTTTTTTTTTTTCGTTAAGCTGTTAACAATGATTTTTACTGTAATAGTACATCACTGTAATATCTTAAATAACCCGTGACACCACATCTTTTGTATGTTGTTGATATTTATAACGATAACACAACCATTCCATTCTCTTCTATGAAATACTCAGCCAAGCGTCAATAAAAATGATCTGAATCAAGTGGCTTCTTAACAATGGTTAAAAAAAATAAAAAATGAAATCTGCTGCCAAGGGAGACGTTATTTTCAAATCTAAACCTTTTGCTTATGTTTTATGTAATAAAGAGAGAGGTGTACGATGTGATGCGTGCTTGGAAAGGTCCGAATATTTTAATTACTGATTTTATGGTGTTAAAGGTAGGCCACTGATTTGGCAGCTCTTAGGTTCCAAGGCCTCGACGGATTAAAGATTTTCCAAATTAACAGGGGTTATGAAAGAATACAGAAATAATAAATATAACTTTAGACAATAATTGAATTATACACGTATTTATCAATTTAATAGAAACATATAAGTGGTAGCTTGCATTCATCATGATATCGACTCCAAAAGGTGTAAGTTGGCTTGACTTCATACCAAGAAAAATATTCTGGTAAAAATCTATTCGATTCCACATCAAAATAAGCAAGGTATCTAATTCCAGTGATTTAATTGACTCGTAACGATTTATAAGATTGAGTTCTGGTAAATCGAACAATCACTCTAGCACCATAACTCACTATCATGTTTTGTACGCTATGCCAAATGGTGACATGTTCCCATGAATAGATTGCATTTTACTGACACCAACATTGAGATATGCTGTTCTGTTGAGGAACACTTTACAGATGCAGGGTGATTCAAAAGTCCCTGAACTCTAAGTTTAAGACGTGTTTACTGCAAAACCATAAAAGATATCAGAGTGTTGGTGCTTTTGGTAGTTGTGTGACACCTTAGGAATGTGCTGCTTAACGTAAGAGCACCACATGGCGACAGTGGCGTTCAGTTGGTCGTGGTTCTCACGCAAGATCAGAGTGAGACGTTCTTAGAAGTTTATTTTGCGGAAAATTTGTACTAACGTTGCATTCAGTGCTTTCAAATGAAGTTTACTGATGCTCCTATACTATACTATACTATACCATACCACACCATACCATACTATACCAAGGAAAACAACTGTGTATGATGTTGTATACCGGTTTTATGAGACAGACTATGTGTAAGATACCTGGTGACGACCACGTTTCTGGAGAAAATTTAAGCTTCCCTGCAGCGCTTTCTGTAGAAGTCACTTCTGTGGCTGTCTCAAGAGTTAGATAACTCGTATTCAGCCTGCCAGAGAGGGCTACTGAACATCTAAAACTACGGCCATACAGAATTCGAGTAGTGCAAAAGCTTCATTCTTTGGATTTGGAAAAACGCATTGCTTATTGCTAAGTTTTAAGATTTTAAGCACCAGAGTTTTACTGCATGAAGTTGGATTCTGTGTTTTTGCGTGAGAACCATGACTAACATAACGTCCCTGCTCCCAAACAAGCGTCTTGTCACTTGGTGCTTTCATGTTGTGTAGTGGGTTCTGAAGGTCACACACAAATGCCACAAGCAGCAATACTCTGATCTCGTTTATGGTTGTGCAGTAAATGCGTCTTAAACTTGGAGTTCGGGGACTTTCGAATCTCCCTGTATAAGGGAACTAATTCATGACATTCAGGTGTACCCTAAACTTTAACACTATGGGCACTGCTCAATGTGATCACGATTAACGTTATCAATCGGCTGTTATCATTATTTGTGTGGAACGGAACGGCTATATACCAATACATTGGAAATCCGTCGTTTATTGCAATCGAAACTTCAGAAAATGTTATCAAAGTTAAGTTGGTATATAGAAATTCCATATGCAAAGATACAAAACCTTGGAATCAATTGAAAACTTTAAATACAAAAGCCTCTCATAAGATTTTGGCCAATCATTGGGCCAAAGAATCGTATGCTTTTTTGATTTGGTTGTTTTAGTGTTTCACTGATTTTATTGCGCTATTGTGTACAAAAATAAAGGGGGGGGGGGAAAGAAAGTTATCCATTTTGTTCGAGATAATTTTCATTCATTGAGAAAGCTGGTAAATGACAATAATCATTCATGGAAAAGGTGGCCGTACTTGGGTGATATGACAAACTTCCAAAAGTGAGTCAATGAAATAAGGCTGTTTAGTTAAAAATCCCCCAACCCCTTCTCTGCAAAATTTGAAAGATCTGTTAGCAATTCAGAAAACACTTGCAGAAAATGGAAATGCAAATTGCATTAGACATTGCAATGGAAATGATGATCAGGTCGAATTGGTGTTAAAATTATGGTTTAGGGATGTTTGCGAAAATTATGCCCTTTTAAATGGACCAATACACAAGTTTTTTTCGTTTAATTCTTCGTTAATTCTTGCTTAATACTGAATTAATCTTGATTATTACCACAGCATGTATGTATGTAGTATGTAATAAAGGTTCTATAGTCTTGTAAGTTCCAACAATGCCATTTTATTTTCAACTTTGCTTATTATTATCATTCGGATATTGTTATCAATTTGGCTTGGTCCCAAAGTGATCACGTTAAGTAGCACCCATTGTACCATCATCACCAGCCTCGTGATTGTCTCATGTTTTATTTGTTAAAATTATAATCCTCCAACAAGAATATTGATTCATCTGACCATATTACATTAATGAAATCATCAATTGTCAAGTGATTCAACTTCTGTTATGCACACTATAGTGGAATGTCTGCTACCATAACCAAGTTGAACAAAGCATTGCCATTCTGAAGTGTTCTTTTTTTGCACCATCATTGAGAGCCATCATTGCCCTTCTGTTGGCTGTTAAAATACTGAAAAAGCTTCTGTAATTTTTGCCATTGATCAACGGTCTTCAAGTTACATGCATTCATTGTTTTACACCATTCATTTACCCCCAAGATATTGTTATAAATGAATATCGGAGAAGGAGGCCATTTGGGAAATGCTCACCCATTCCTTCAAGCACCCACAGTTGTTTGCTGCTTGGAAGTCACTAAAATCTCTGTGGTCGATCAATACTGTGTTTTCACTTGCACACAGTAAAGAAGCACTAGGGCATAGGCTTTCCAGTTCTTGAATCCTTTGGGTCTTGGGTTTGTATGCATGCTGTCCCAGGAATGTATAAGAATATTTTTTTGTTTTCTCCATTTCGGAGGTTTTTCACCATTAGATAACATTATCGGTGATCAAGGAATAATTAGTGTGGTGGTTTTCTGTTGCCTTCCGCAAACCGAAAGAACAAACAAACATCCATGCCGCAAAAGGATCGAACCCATGAGTCGAGGATTTCGAGATCCACTGAAATCTATATTAGTCATGTAGATTTATCTCAGTATCGTGTTAAAGTTAGCTATGTTAAAGGTTCAAAAGAACCAGATGTTGATGCTCCTAGAAACCTAACCAAACACAAACGGCAGCAGTTTATGATGTCTTCCACTACATATAAACTTTGTTTGCTATCTTTATATTTACATGGAATGAACCTTTGTTTCAAAGTGGGATGTTTCTATTAAAATTGATAAATCAGGTCGTCATTCCTTGTTTACTAAAAATTCATATCTTTACTGATTAAGATATGTGCCAAATAGGACCTGTAATAAAACATAAAATGTAAATGTATCTATACTAAGTACTAATTACTGTACTGGAAAAAAATGTAATGTAAAAATGGGCACTCTTAAAATGGAAAATTTTAGAAATTTTATTGGACTAAATTTTGTTTTTTTGGATAGTAGAGGTGAGGTGTTGGGCCATCAGTTGTCTGAAATCAGTGGTATTTCTGCAATACAGTGATCTCTCGTTATCCACAGGTTTCTGTTTTAGAAAAACGTTATCAATTAAAGAATAAAAATAACAAAAAAAATTGTATTCGTTTAATATTCCTGAAATTGATACTGTATCTAGCATCAGCAATCTTGATCATGTTCTTAATGAAATTTGCAAATGCTTACTAATGTTCCTTCAGTTTCAGTGTTCAAAATTAACTTGTATGTAACGGGTGATTATAGTATTGTTATTAAATTAACCCAATGCCAAACAACGGGCATCTTAAATCAAATTATTTTTGCTACATTTCTTCATTAGGAAAGAAAATCTTAAACGTTGCACACGGTGTTCCTTTGCTTGGTACTGCGACAGAAATTGCCAGGTTTTGTATTATTATGCAATTGTTTATACCATTCTGAAAAAAAATACAATAGAGACCCTTTATAATGCTATAATTGGAGTTAAAATTTCTCTGGATGTATGAATGAGTTTGTTTCATAGAACATGTGGACATATGTAATTGTCTGTATAGTGGTATATAAAGCACACGACAGAGTCTAATCATTGACATCTTATATTTTGAGCCATATTATAGTGAGTTACTTTATAATGAGTCTCTATTGTATTTGTATAAAGTGCATTAGATATTCATTTATTTTTGTTAAAATTTTTTCTTCATAAAAGCACATGGAATGGCAAAACCATAAAGAAGAGTGCTTAGCCATCAAAAAAATATCACCTCACATCCCCACAGATTTTACTCGTCTTATGGCCAGAATCATTTTAAAATTGCAAGTATGCCAATTTTTTTTTTCTTATTTGCTTAAGCAAAATTTATAACTATCGCAGTTGACATCTCTCGTTTTCAAAATTGTATTCACAAAAACTTTCATCAAGAACAGATGAAGGTACGTTCATCTGTTCTTGCTCTCACTTAATTTTTCAAAAATGTTAATAATGTTAGTCAAAAAAAAAAGGTTATCAATTCGACTCATATGTATATATAGTCTCTGTGTTGGAATTGTAGTCTCTGTTGGAAAATTGTGTTGGGGGGGGGTTTCTAGAAATTTTGGCGTCGACAACATAGGTCATTTTGCGCCTTTTACACAAGTTATAACAGTACGCAGCCCGGGACAAACACAAACATCCATGCCCACGGCGGGATTCGAACCCGCGACCAGGCGGACTCGAGAACTAGAAAGCCTACGCCCTAGCTCTCTCGGCCACCTGGCCGGCGAAAATTGTGTTGGAATTGCACAATATTCATATATGGTAGTCTCTGCGGGCTTATATGTATGTGTGTATGTTTCTCAGTAAATAGAAATTGAATTGCAATATTTTTTTTTTATTGGCTTAAGTATCTTTCAACTTAGGGAACAGTCCAAGTTTCATCCAAATCTGTTCAGTAATTTTCAAGACACGGACTGTTGAGTGTGAACCAATCACTGGAAAAACACGTCGGTTTTTTTTTTATTTTTTTATTCTTTAAATGTATTCTGCTTGTTTGCTCTATCAGAGTTAACAGTACAGTCCTGGACAAAATTGTAGGACCAGTCAAGAGATGCAAAATGAATTTATTTGATTCACAATCCTGTGTACAGTATAATTTGTAATGGACAATAAAGCTTATTTCTAAGAAGAAAAAAACAAGTTTAAAAAAAAAAAAGATAAAACTAGCATCATCTTTTTTCATTTGTGGGCTACAAAATGCAATGGACAAAACTATTTGCTACTTTCAGTTTAAGTGGCACTGCCCTTGTGGCCTTTACTGAACTGAGCTAACTAGGATTCGCAGTAGTTTAAACATTGCTTTTATAACACAGAACACCAATCCCAGATAACATTCTCTCATAATACTTATTAGAACCAATTTTTATCCTGAACAGTCATCTATTTTTTAGTTTCAAAATGGAAGGATCCTACTTTCGCTGCCATTTTTTTCCAAAAAAACAGCGCCCTCTATACTCACTGAAAGTAGCAAATAGGACCACCTTCAAAATAATGGATTATTCTGAATTTTGAATTCTTAATTTGAATTTCTTTCTGTGAAGAATTCAGTTATTTTCATTACTTTAGTAAACAACAATATTCTGTTCTGTATTGAACAAAATCATCATGAGACGTGGTAGAAAATTAAGCAGTGAACAACAAGCTCAAATTACAACTTACAAAAATTGTGGAAAGAGAAATTGCTGGAATTATTGGAAAGTCCAAGACTGTAGTCCACAATATTTTAAATGATCCACATGGTTATGGAAAAAATCCTCATCCAGGAAGACGTCCAAAGCTGTCAAAAAAAAAGACTAACATGCTATCCTGTGAATGGCTTCAACCAGCACAGGAGCAACATCCTCTAACATCACGTCATCTCTGAACCTTCCTGTATCAGACAGAACAACTCGTCGTGTACTCCAACCATCCACCAACCATACTTAACACGAAATCCAAGCCAAAATTAACTTCAAGCCACATGTGTGCAAGACTGGCCTTTGCGAAACAGTACATTGGGAATTCGCAAATGTGGAATCATACTATCTTTAGTGACCAAAAAAAATTTAATATGGATGGGCCTGATGGCATAAGATTCTACTGGTATGATGTCGGGCAGCCAGAACAGTTTCTTTCAAGACTGGTTCCGTTATGATCTGGGCTGCTTTTTCTGCCAATGGCAAATCAAGTTTGTGTTTTGTGAAGCCGAAGTCAAATGCAGATGATTATCAAGGTGTTTTAAGAAAATATTTGTTGCCATTCAGAGACGAACTGAACGATTCGGACTTTGTCTTTGAGCAAGATAACGTGCCCATACACCGTGCATTATCCACTTCACCCGGCATGCAGTCTTGATCTCAATCCCATTGAGAACTTGTCGGGTGAAGTGGTGTGAAGCGTTGATTTCGGCGGAAAGTAGTTTCACACCATAAACGATTTGAAAAGTACAATTACAAAAACATGGACTGATATCCCACTCGACAGACTGAAAAAAATTGGTTGAGTTGATGACAGACTGTTTAATTGAAGTGATAAGTTTAAATGGAAAGCAAACAAAGTTTTAGTTTACATTAAAATTGATGTAAATAAATAATTACAACAATACGAGTAAAAAATTTTGTTATCCATGACACTGGTCCTATAATTTTGTCCATTGCGTTTTGTTTCTCATAAATGAAAAAAGATGATACTAGTTTTATTTTTTTTTCAACTTGTTTTTTTTTCTTAGAAATATGTTTTATTGTACATTACAAATTTTATTGTACACAGGATTGTGAATCAAATAAATTCATTTTGCATCTCTTGACTGGTCCTATAATTTTGTCCAGGACTGTTATATTCAAAGTTCAAAATTAAGACAATGATAATTTTCATTCTTAAGATTATTTCAAAAAGTTGTAAATGCCCATAAAAACTTTATAAAATTCTTCTGGGGGCAATACCCATAAAGAATCCTATGTTCATGAAAGGAAAAATATAAAGGTAGTTAGCAAAAACTTTGGGATGCAGTTTAGCTTTGAATAATGTGCCACCTTTGCTGTTAAGATAAAATAGAAGAAAACGATGGAATAGAACTGGATAATGAAAATTCATAAAGGCAGTAGCACATAAAGAAGGATATAAACACTATATTCAGGATCATTAGAAGCATATGATTTATTCCACAAACCACGTTAAAGAGGCTACATTGACAAGATATTTAAAGTGTGTGCAAAAGTATTATTATAGTTGAAAAAAAATGTCAATAAATAACAACATAAAAAAAAGATATAAAATTCTGCTATTCATTACGACAAGAAAAAAAATCGTATTAGAAAATATTGTTTTGCTCATATCTCTTAATTCGAAAGGATTTTGAAGGTCAAATATATCTCTGTTGAACAAACATAAAACAAAGTTGCTCACTTTAGTATAAAAACTGTTGTTGAAATAAGTAACATTTCAAACCAGAGCTAATGATAGATTATGGAACTGAACAATATACAGTATTGTATAATTGATTGTCTTGATTGTGTTTGGATTGTATCTGGATAGATTTAGTATTTACTTTTTTATGTTTAAAATTGTCATTTTTTTTATTTTCATCATCAGAACTATTGCTCGTTTTCATGTTATTACAGTGACTTCTATTGTTATACTAGCAGAGGCACCCGGTGTTGCCTGGGATAATTATAGTTGTTGGTAAACTGAACAACCTCAAGTTAAATAATAACTCAAATTGGTTTTCAGTAATTCTACAGTTTTCTGCTATAGACGAAACTCCTGTTGTTCAGATAACTTTTTGTCTTCTCTGACCAATACTCGTTCTTTTTTTCGGTGGCATTTTAATAGATATAAATTAACCTACAGGGTGTTTCTAAATTATCTCCTGTATTATACATGTTAATTACTCAAAAACTATTACGATTTTAACGTGATTTTTTTTTAATTCACAAAGAAAAACTCAAAAAGTTTCTTAGCCTCACGTGAGTTGATAATGAGATACCGGTTGGCACATGGTACCATTCTTGGCGCGTTGTTCCGTTTTTCGCAAGACACAGTAAACAATGGCGATTGTTCAAGAAAATGCTCAATGCGGAATTTAAGTCAATGATTTTAGTTCAGAGAATGTTCAAAACAAAAGTATAAAAAGGATAAGTCAATTAAGCAATGGCATGAACAATTTTTAAACACAGGCAGCATGTTACACAAAAAGGGTGCTGGTAGACCTTCAGCAACACCACAGAGAATAGAAAAGGTCAGGGAGGCATTCGATTGTAGTCCCCGTAAATCACTTCGCCAAGCGGCTCGTCAACTGGATATACCAATGACATCCGTACATAAAATAGTGAAGCACCGCCTTCGTCTTACACCCTACAAAATCCAGATGATGCATAAACTGAAGCCAGGTGACCAACTGAAGCACAAGAAGTTTGCTGTGGATATGCTCCAAAAAATCGACAATTATCCCACCTTCCTTGAGGACATTTTGTTTTCTGATGAGGCAACATTCCATACTTCCGGAGCAGTAAACCGACACAACTGCTGCATTTGAGCTAACAAAACCCTCACGTTCTAAGGGAGCATATATGCAACAGCCCAAAGGTTAATGTTTGGTGGGGTTTAATCAGTAGTGTGCTGGTAAATGTTTAACAATCAGCTGCACGACTACTCGATTGGAACCGGAAGTTGTTACTGAAATATTTCAGGCTGGAACCGGAAGTTGTTACTGGATATCACAATTGAGACTTCAAATCTGCAATCATTTTTGAAATTTTTTACAGATTTTATGAGATTTATGGAACGGTGTAAAAAACGAGATTTTTCTGTATGATGGACCCCTTGGTTGTCTGTCAGTTGCAGTGTTACATTATGCGATGGAATTTTTTTGACTAAAATCTCTGGGGTTTTTTCTCCTAACAATATACAGGGTGTATCTGAACGGTCTGTACAAACTTGGAGGGGAAGTAGTATGGGTGATTCTAAGCAAAAAAATTCATATGCACTTTGGTCTGAATTTGAACGCTAAACTGAGATATGAACAGAAATAACAATGCCTCCACCAAGATCAACAAGTTAATAACTCAAGTTCTGTAACATCTAGAATGATAAATTTTGGTGAAACAACAGGGTACATAAAATTTTGTGTACCGTTAAAAATTGATCAAATTCCAACCAGTAGTTTCAGAGTTACGCATTCAACATTGTAACCTGTGCTCACATGCGAGTACTAACCAGCACGTGTTACAATGTTGAGTTGCGTAACTCAGAAACTATTCATTGGAATTCGATCACCCATACTAGATGTTACCGAACTTGAGTTTTAACTTGTTGATCTTGGTGGCGGCATTTTTATTTCTGTTCATATCTCAGTTATCGTTCAAATTCGGACCCACATTCATATGAACCTATACTACCTCCCCTCCAAGTTTATACAGACCGTTCAGATACACCCTGTGTACATGAATTAATGTATATAAAATATTATTATTTCTAATTTTTCATGTCTTTGTTGAAATTCAACAACCGGCTCGCAAAATTTTAATAAGTTCAACACACCCCCTGGGTTTATTGCATGATCAAGTAATCGGACCTTTCTTTTTTGCTGAAGACACCATTACCGCTGCAACCTGCCTAGATATGCTGGAGAACTAACTGATCCCACAGGTGGAAGAACTGCAGCCCAACATAGTCTACCAACAAGATGGAGTGCCTTCTCACTGGGGCCTGCAAGTTAGTGCCTCGCTGAAATCACCCCCGAAATGCTAGCCTGAACATGGGAGGAAATCGAGTTTCGCTTTGACTCCTTCACGCCATAAATGAGAGGCACATTGAAATTTGTTAAGGCATGCTAAGAAACTTTTGTGCTTTTCTTTGTGAATAAAAAAAAATGCACTATTCAAGAGGTCCACACACACACAAATCATCTGAATATTTGTTAGGGAGCTAAAGGGAGACACGTTATCTCTTTGCCTCCTTGAAAGAGATTGCCTTATGTATATAGTGCTATTATACTCATTTCATGTTATTATAGTGACTTCTATTATTATGTTGCAGTTGTACAGTTTCTATATATTTGTGCACTTAATAATTTGTTGTAATATATTAATTTCTTTAGCCATATAAATTCTAAATGAATGAGAGCAATTTAAATTTTTCTCCTTCCTTTTATGTATTCATCAAATGTTTTACAGTTGTATGATGATTTATCAATGTTTTGGGTCTAGTATTGCCCTAAATTAAAGAATGTATCTTATCCTTTAAGAAATGATGATTTATGGTTAAACTTATGATAAATTTTTCTTACAATTTAGAAGCGAAATACAGAAAAATTTGAAAGAATAAATGAAGACATTATTAGGAATTTTGATGATTTAATGAGCCGTATGTAACTTATTATTTTCCATTAACTAATTTCAAAGTCATTCATAACTAAAATTAATGTATGTCACTTAAAATAATTAATTGTCATATTTTATTTATGATAATGAAGATAATAAAGAATTATTAAAGGATGAAAAAAGAAATGAAGAGTTTGCATTATACAATACAATATTGAGGGAGTTTATTGGATATGAAAATCTTCCTCCTATGAAGGATTTATATGAGATTTTTGGAAAGGTAACTGTTTAAGTTTCGTTTATTATCTGAATATCAAATTTGTTAAATAGTTGAGCAGGGTGTCACTGTTCTGATATTCGTTAAGTGGAGATGCTATAGTATCAAATGAATTCCATGGGAGTTTCTGAACAAAACTTACCCCCACCCCAATATTGGCTTTGTTGTTGTGGGAATTAGGACATGGCTCTCCATTATTGCCCCCCCCCCCCCCCCAGTCCCAAGACATAATACCGCGTGACATTTTTCTTAAGAGATATTACAAAGGCGTTGCATTTAGGCCACCATTGCCAGGCAACTTGAATGAGTTAAAAGTAGTCCCATGGTTTCCAACGTGGGATGCATATTTGACAGGAGAGCAATTAATAATATTTATTCATATTAAGTTTATTTTAATTTTATTTAGGCTTTTAGGGTGCTTCCATGTGAATAGAAGTTCACTTTTTTAATAATAACATTTATATACCACAGGGAGGGAGGGGGGGGCATCAGGACTTTAGAGATGCTTAGTTGGGGCATGGCCAAAAACTGGTTAATGTTTATAAACAAAATAAAATGGTTTATTAACATTTGAATTTCTTTTATTTTTATTTAGGTTGTGATTAATACATTTTCCATTGCTGATTGTGAAATGCAGTCTATAGGAATTGGATTATATATAGGGTAATATATTAAACTAACTATTCAGTTATAACATAATTCATGAGTGAGCTGTATTGCAAAAGCTTTCCTTATATGTAAGAAATCAGAATAAGTTTTCTGAAGACAAACGTATGTAATTAATGCTTTTTAATTATGGTAAATTGCACTTTCTGTTATAAAAGTAAATGATAAAGGAAGAATATGAACTTTAGTTTTCAGACGTTTAGGCTGCTCTGTTTTCACTTGTGATATCTTTGCCATTCTTTTTTTTTTTTTTTTATAAATAATTTTATGAAGTGTGCTATTACTTTATGACTTCTCATACATATAGACATACAAGATAAGTTTAAAGTTGCACACATCAGAGTTTAGCTGCCTGTAAAAGTACCAGTTTAAGAATTTAAATGGAAGTAAAGTATCACAGAGATTAGTTGACTTTTATTTTTAGCAGACAAACTTTAGGTGTTACAATAAATGTTCAAAATGACGTTCTCTTTCGAATTAGGGATAGTGGCCCCCTCGCTCGCCAGATTTATCACCCCCTCATTTCTTCCTATGGGGTTATCTGAAAAATGTGGTTTATGTGAATAGTCCACACGATTGCTGAATGAAAACAAACATCACAAGAGCCATTTCTAACATCAATACTGCCATGCTTTGCAGAGTCTCAAGAAATCTGGTAAAATAAACACGCTTTTGTATTCGCGAAAGAGGACTTCATTTCGAACATTTATTGTAACACCTAAATGGTTCCAATTCATCACAGTGGCATGTATGAACACAACATCTGCATATCAGTTTATTATTATTTGTGAATATGGCTAAGCTATATTCTTTTATTCCTTTTTTTTTTAATCAAATTTATAGAAATGAATACAGGAGATTAAATTATAAATGGTTAAAACAATATATATTAAGATCTTTTGTTTTCTTTCCATTTACAGAGCTTCTATATTGGATCATTCATGTTGTCCTAATGCTGTTGCTATGTTCAGTGGTCCAAATTTGAGTGTAAATCTAACAACATCTATTCCGGACTTTGATATTTCGAAGGTTTCTAAAACTTTTCATCTAAAAGTTATTTCACAGTAGTACATGGATCTTACGATTTAATTTCAGTAGTCATCATAAGCCATCCAATTTTCATGCAGATCTGCAGGAACAGAAGACGAGATATTCACTCATCACTGTACACTTGAAATTTTGACTGATGTCATTTACTAAATTTAATTATGTTTTTACAAAGTCTGAAAAAAAAATATTTATCAGACATGTTGATACTGAATATTGGAAACTCTTAGGTTATTTCTGAAAGCACATAAATCATGGATAGTCACCTTTTTAATTGAGGTTTTTAATTAATCTACACTGTTTTAGAAATGGGAATACAGTGAAACCTCTATTCTCGACCACCTCTTTAACACGACCCCCTCTTAACTCAACCACTTTTCCTTGGCACGGAATTAATGTCTCATAGGCATAATCCTCTTTAAGCCGACCACCTCTTTACTCAACCAACGATCACCCATTTCAGGCACCAATCATCAATATTCTCTCTTTAAACCGACCAGTAGACATGGCAAAATCAAGTCATGGCTATCTTGGGATTGAATCGTTAATAATGCCATTTCCTGTTACTTAACGAGTATGCTCATTTTTTGTGAAGGGGAAGTAGGAAATTGAGCATTGTTCAATCTGTTCCTTTGCTTTATGTATCAGTGGCATTCATTCACTCCCCTGCTTTATCTTACAGTTAGGAAGAGCCCAACACGTGATTGCAGTTGAGAATGCACATGTTGGGCTCACTTTTCAATTTCTTGCCTCCTATTGTCACCATGTCAAAAAGAAAACTTTGTTTTTTATCGCAGAAGACCAAGTCAGAACTTGCTGCAATTGTTAGAAGAGGTGAAAAAAGAATATCAACAAGTTATAGAACATAAAAAATTAAACAGAAAAATATAAACTTCAATGTTGTAGTTTTTCAATAAAGAATACTTGGAATTTTTTTTGATCCAATAATTGGGATCAGTTTTATTGCTATTTAATTATACAGTGTACGTATTAGTATTTTGCTTTCACGTATTGTTTATTCCGAATAATCACATTACTGCATAAATTTTTGCAAATTTCATTCAAATTCATTAATAAAACTTTAATCCACGATGCACATCACTAAAATAATAAATGAAACATTAAAGTAAGCTTCGTATGTCATCAGATTATATCCTTATAATGTTAAATAATTAAAACAATGAAACTTTATAAATTACGCTTACTTTATATAACCCCCCCCCCC